>WYDI02031093.1:0-98197 GCA_009867235.2 Psittacus erithacus | reverse complement strand
TTCCCTTCCCTTCCCTTCCCTTCCCTTCCCTTCCCTTCCCTTCCCTTCCCTTCCCTTCCCTTCCCTTCCCTTCCCGAGAAGCCAAAGGGGCAGTGACTGGCTGAAGCTAGAAGGTGCTGCTGCGGCAAAGGCCGTTGATGCTCTGGTGTCAGGGCTGTGCGTCGTGTGGCCCAGCCTTGCAGGACAGATGGCAGGTAGCAGGCAGAGGGCAGCGCACTTCAGAGGATCATCTGCACCACACCTTGGCTGTGGGCTTAGTGATTTTATTAGTGCTGTGGTTTAAGCTGAGCTGTAAATCTGCTGCACAGTCTCTCACTCACTCCCCTCCTTCCTCTCTCAGCTCCCAGAGGAATGGGGAGGAGAGTCGAAAGAATGTAACTCCCACGGGTTGAGACAAGAACAGGCCAGTGACTAAGGTATAACACAAACCACTGCTGCTGCCACCAATAATAATAATGATAAGGGAAATAACAGGGGAAGAGAACACAACCGCTCACGACCAGCTGATCGATACCCAGCCAGACCCGAGCAGTGATCTCACCCTTATAGGTGACTGCCCTCCAGTTTACATCCTGGGCATCACGTGCTGTGGTATGGAATACCTCTTTGGTCAGTTTGGGTCAGGTGTCCTGTCTGTGCTTCCTCCCGGCTTCCCCTCCTCCCTGGCAGAGCATGAGGCTCAGAAAGTCCTTGGTCAGAGTAAACATTACTGAGCAGCAGCTAAAAACATCGGTGTTATCAGCGCTGTTCCCAGGCTGAAAGTCAAAACCACAGCACTGCACCAGCCACTAAGGAGGAGAAAAATGGCTGCTACTGCTGAACCCAGGACAATTAGCAAGCAGGGCCAAGGCTCTTGACAATTCATGTGCAATGGGAGCTCATTGAAATTTCATCAGCTACATTTGATATTTTTAGGCTTTAGATAATTCTGGTGATTGTGCTGTGTTGCTGTTATGTTGATCTTCAGTGATACCAAAGTGCTAAAACCCATGCTGAAGATTTGATGTCTGTGAGGAGGTCTGTCCTCCTTCCTCACTGCAGAGCATGCCAAGGTGGCTGCAGGAGTTTCCTGGCTCTGCTTCAAGATATTCTAGAAACTTCATTCAGGATCACTGGGGGACTCCTTGGAGCCCTCTAAGGAACATCAGGGTGTCCCTGGTGCATCAGAGGCCTTGGCTCAGAATTGGCTGCTGAGGAATATGCAGCTCTCCCAGTCCTGGGGCTGTGGATGGTGCCTGGGGCCTCTCACTGGTCCTGGGAGTTGCAGGCTCTTTACCTGCAGGAGATGTTGCATAGGTGAAAGGCGTGTGTCACTAGTAACTGTGGGAGGAGGTCAGCAGCCTACACAGCATCAGAGGTGGTGAGAAAGGGATCAACTAGATCTGCTCTGGGACCCTGCAGCTTCAGAAAGCTGAATCCACTGCATTCCTACAGAAGGGACAGGCAGAGTCTGTGCTTATTGGGTTAGTAAATGAAGACACCCAGAATGAGGAAGGCTGTGGCTCCTGCATCAGGAGAATGGCTGCAACTACAAAACAGAGTCAGTACTCTGGTAACAGATAAGGGGCTGTGAGTTTTCTTCAAGGAAGCCTCCATGCCAGCTGAGCCTGAGCTACACAGGAGTACCAGGAGGAAGAGGTTACTGACAGTAGAGGGAAATTTCCACCTGCATAGGGTAGAAGCCCCTACCTGCTGATCTGACCTGCTGTTTAGGGAGGTTTGCTGCTCACCAGAAACTTGGATCCAAGATGTTGTGGAAAGACAAGCTTCAAATTATTAATCATTGCTGCTCTTCCACATGGGCACCCACAGTACTGCCAGGGAGACCTGGAGCATTTCAAGCATGACTACTACATTGTTCTGGGGTGGTGGTCAACATCATGGGGGCCAAGGTAGTTCCCTCTTCAATTTTCCCAGTGAGAAAGAAGGATTTGAGGAATGAAAAGATCCTGCAGTTCAACAATTGTTTGTGCAGCTGGTATCAACAAAGCGAATTCAGCTTCTTCTGCCACAAAACTCTGAGGACCCAGGACTATTAAGATTAGATGGGATCCACCTGATCGAGTAAGGCAAAAGCATCTTTTCCAACAGGCTGGCCAATCTGTTGAGGAGAGCTTTAAAAGTGATTGACTTTGGCATCAGGGGAAGAGATGATAATCAACATTGAGTGAGGAAGTGCTGCACTGGTTTGGTAAGCAAAGGGCATACAATAACCTAATTACAAGGAGAGACTATGGCTCCCTGCACTCCCCGCCAAGTGTGGAACTAGATAGCTTTAAGGTCCCTTCCAGCCCAAGCTGTTTTGCTATTCTATGGTTCTGTGATGCATCATTAACTGATATTGCAAGGGGAGAACAGTAAGCTCTTATTTTGGTGCTGAAATTAATCCTTCTAAATGCAATGGAGTTGAGCAGTGCATGCAGATTAGGGAACAAGACCACAGCAGAGCTGTGCAAGATTCCTAGGATCTCTTTTATATGGATATCACAATGGTGGGAGAACTAAAATGTGCTTTAGTTTAGGCTGTGCAGGTCTTGTAGGATCAAAGTCCAGGGGGGGAGTCTGTTGAACTGATGGTTTTTTTCCTGTGTTTCATGGTGGTGTTTCTAAAGCAGCTGGTGAGATGCTGTCTGATTTTTTGGGGGCCTGTCATAGAATTAAATGAGCAATGTCCAGTCCAGGAAAACGTACCCTGTGGGACACTATCTATGCTCCCTGCTCTCCACACATGAATCACACAACCCTCCCACCATGACCCAGACATGCAGTGCTGAGGGTTAGAGCCACCTTGATTAGCTTAGCTGCCTGAATAGCCCGTGCCTTAAAGGAGTAAAACAGGAATACAAGCAAGGGACAGACCAAGATAAAAGACTGGAATATCTATTTGCTCATCATGTCTACATCCTCCATCCCAAGAAAAACCTTTCCATATATGCCATATCAGTGGCATACAAAGTCATGGTTCAGTCGAGATGGATTCAGTAACTCCCTGCCCCTCATTCAATCTATCTCAGCAATTTTTTTCTCTGTGTTCCTTCTTCCCTGTCTTCTACTTAAATGCTATAAGTGATGTATCTCTGTAAAAATACATATAGGCATTTGTTTGATTCCTCTCCTTTCCCACTTGTCAGTTAGTTAAAAGCATTTCATTATTTAAAACATACTTCAAAAATGCACTCAGCCCTGATTGATATTTTTTCTCCTCCAAGTTTTTTCAGGTGTCATGCCTGGAACGGATGTACTCTGAACTATATACAGTGTTCTAGCTGTGGGCTCATTAATTCAAAATTGGAAAAGCCTCTTAATTTTTCACTCCATATAACTTACCTCTCCCTGGCAGTTAAAAGTCTTTTGGAACAGTTTTGTTAGTGGATTGCATTCCAAAATGATATGAAACACATTTAACATAGATAGTACTTCTACAAGGCTAATTTTATAAGCTGAAACCAATTCTGAATCGAATCCCTGCAAGGAAGAATTTAAGCAGGTATACTGTGTACTGTTTAAGAACACTGAAAAAGCCTGCTACAGAAAAAGAGGTTTATTTGGCTTGGAAAATCAGTTCAGCTTATAGAGAAAGTGACAGAGGTATGAAAATTGTAAAACAAATGGGACAAAGGAGAAGCTGGTAATAATGAATATAAATTAGGAGGCAGCTTACTGCAGAAAAGCCAAAGGACCAAGGGACCAGTGTATGATTTATGGCCTTGCAGACAACAGCAATGCCTTTTTGAAATGTGGGAGGAAGAGATTATACAGAAGTGAATGGAGAGAAATTATGAAAATCAACTTTTTTTTTAAAAAAAAAAAGGAAAAAAAAACCAGGAATAGTCAATATTGTATTTAGGATTTAGGAAAAAGCAGGAAATTATTAATATGCTAATTGTGTAATAAATCCTTTCCACTCCAGCAGGACTCAGGGGAGTCTTGAGTCACATCTGCTACAGCTTTTCCATCAGTTGTCAATACCCAGCAACCTCAGCTGGGACAGGGTTGATAAAGGAGCTTTCTTAATATGAACAATGATTGCTGTGAAACACTGGTCAAGATTCAGATGTCTGATGTTCGGGCAATATAGGCCTCTCCCTTTTTCAGTATTCCTAAGAAAAAAAGGTGAGGTGACTGATGCAGAACCTTCTTAATACAGAATTAAATTAAAACAAGATATTTAATGTCAAATGCACTGTCATTTGGGAGTTAGTTTTTGCTGATTAGCCAATGCTTAAGAAGTGATGATCAAAAGAATAGGCTGATAATATTTGTAACTAACTTAATTTCAAGTTCTGCAAGGTATTTGACTTGGTACTTGATGACTGGAAGGATATGGAAACTGATGTAAACCATTGATTTAATTAGAAATGAGGTAACTGATAACTCTAAAACTGAAAATCAATATTAGTGAAAAAATAAAAATAACTTTTTAGCATACCAAGTCCCATTCATTAGAAAATTAAGAGGAGGATGAACATGTGGGGTTTGTATAACTACTCTCGTTATGTCTGAAGAAGCTGTGGGAGAGACCAAGTGGGATTCAGGCTGCCCAGGGAGACATGTCTCCAGCAGAGACAGCAAAGCACTTGTGCCCCTGTACGAGGAACAAGTGAGCTTCCTCTGGAGCATTGTGCAGCAGTCACATTTCCTAATGCTTGTGGAAGATTAATTTAGACTACCTGGATGATTGATGATCATGGAGAGCTCCTATTCGTATTCTGAAAGAACTTAGGTGTTTGGCTTAGGAAAAGGAAGGTATTACTACTAGCTTGGAGTACAAGAAGGAGCAGACATAGGGAAGGCAGAGATGTACACTAAAAAATGGTTTTACCACAGGGATCACTGCATATAATCAAAGAACATAATTTATGCTAAACATAAAGTTTAAGTATGAGATTCCGGAAATGTCTTCTAACAGGAGGCAAAGGCTGGAAGTTGTTTCAAGAGGGAGTTCAGGATATTTGCAATATTGTTGCTTGTGATAGCAGTGGAAAAAACCCTTGATGATTCATTACGTTCTTTTCCCATCCAAACCCCTACACAGTCCAAACAAGTATGAATTCATGGAAGTCCTGAGCACTGTATTTATAGATAAAACAAGAGTGGATGATTAAGTTAATACTTATCTGGCAGGGGAGACACTCTTCCATGGGGCTGTTCTGCCCACGGTACTATCTGATCAGCAGGTGTGCTGTACCTCTGGAAACTCCAGGTGGGAAAGTTCTTTTCTTCACTCCATATTAAGCAAATCTCACATGCCAAATAGCTGTCCACAGATGGTTTCTTGTGACATGACATAACAAGCTGCAATTTTCTATCCGATTTGTTATGTCTGTTTTCTAGGGTCTTGGCATCATTTTATTTGCTTGTGCACTCTGCTCTTTCTTCTTTACACCTATTAGTATATTTATTATTCATTTCTCTTTTGGCTCTCTAATAACGATGATAAGTTACACTGCTCCTTTCCCCTGATTTCTGTGACACCCCTATGCTTTTTCTCCAAGACTTTGGAAATCACTGCTTTAACTTTGTTAAAAGTCCTTGAGACATATTTCACTGCATGTGCCATTCATCTATCATATCCAAGCAGGTTTTAAGTTCTTTGGACAATACAAATTAGATTTTCTTAGGCACTGTATCCAAATTTTTACAATAAATTCTAGGTGTTTGCCACAGCCTTCATTTCATTTACTCATAGCAGCTTAGTTACTTCTCAACTATGGTGTTGCTTATTAGTATCCTGGCCGCCTTGAATTTTAATTTTCCACTGCTACCTGTGTAAAAATTCCCATTATTCTCCTTGATCCCTGTGGAAGTCACTGAAGGGCAGGCACCCATGTCCTTAGCACCCCTTATTTCTGTGTAATTTCCAAAGGGAAAAGGGAAGATGGTGCTTCCCAGAGAGGCGGTAGGCAGCTTCTCTGAAGGATGCTTCAGAGCAGAAGTTTCTTATAGTCGCTTTTGCCTCCCAGGCAGTGTGATTTCCACAGGGGATCACAGTCTACAAACGAATCTTGTGGCTTCATTTTCATAGCTTATCACTTTTCAGGCATTAACTAGGGAGCTGTGGGACATATATACAGCGTGTTGCTATGTGCCTTGCTCTGTAAATACACCTTGGGAAGTCATCACTGAAGTCAGAGTTCTGGAACATAACAACTGTAAAAGACAAAGAATATGGTGTATGCACTTTTAATAAAAATTCTAAATTACACTGTAGTTGTAGGAATTTTCAGCCAGAATTAATCTAGTTGCTTACTGGAAGGTTGTATCGGAGGGGTGCTGGCTGAAGGCAGAAGCGCGCAGACAGAGTCCTGTTCTACCATCTAGTGGCATGTTGTGATAGTGCACACTGTGGAAGTTGCTCATTGTTAGGCTAAGTAGGTTATTATTTATTTAATAAATTATTATGAGTTTATATTTGTCATCCATGAAACCCAACAGAATTTATTGGATGAAATGCTGTATATGATGACTGAAGGTGGAAACTACGGAAGAAAGAGGTAGAACATATTCTCTGCTGCAGCCGGACCACTTAATCTTGGTGTGGACTATCAATAGCATCCCTGATTATATATTAGTCTCACTAAAGCCTAGCATTTAGTACTACATTTGATCTGTTCCTTATAGCAAAGCACTCTGTAGCGCTATTATTAATACATGTTTTGATGAATCTAGAAATAGAAAACCCCTTCCTTTTTCCCTCTCCATTTTCTGACAGCAATCTCTAAGAACGAACCTAGTAAGTCCAGTTTTGACCATATCATGCTACTTTAATGCAGTATCTGTCCAGTGTGCTTCAACTTACCACTGTGTTTTCCAGTACTTTGTGTGCTGCTTGGTTGGCACTGACAATTGAATAAACACACTCTAGTCATGACTGCAGAGTTTTATACCGCCACTTTGAAATATCAGGACAGAAAACCTCCATGAATAGGTTCTTTTTTTTTGTACCAAATGGATGCACAAATCTTGTGCTGGCTCAAAGCAAGAGGTGGTTTGGGATGGCATCCCGGGAGTGTTCTGAACAGAAAGAGCAGAAGAATTTGGCTCCCTGCAGAAAGTACAGGGTATGACAAAATCCCTTGGGAGCGCCCAGATGTACTGAATCAGACTCCTGAACTGGACTCCAGATCAGCTCGGAACTAAATGCCAGTTGCAAAGGGCCTGTGGTAGCACACTGACTGTCAGAGTTAAAGGAGCTTTAAAATGTGTCCATTTATGCGATGGATGGATGGATAAAATGCAGCACCCACTCTGCATGCTGTGCTACTGCTGCCTTACTGCTGTGCACCTAATGCTGCTATAAAAATTGTTTGCATTTTGAACCAAATCTCATTAGAATTTTATGTAAAATTAATTATACATCCAACTGAATGCATTATTTTTTTTCTGTTTTATTTTTTCTTGAATGTTCCAGATTTCCCAACTGTTGACAAAGGATGTGCTAATGACATCATTATGAAGTTCTGTTGTTTACTGTTTTCTTCAACAAGTAGTAATTTTATTGACTTTGGCAGCAAGATTGGTGTTTTGCACGATTTCAATAGATTTTGTGGCACAGAAGCATAATATAAACCAAGATGTTCCAGAATAAACAGGGCTATTGCTACCAGATGGAAATAGTCCTGAAACATTATTGGACTTGAAAAAACAAAAACAATTGGGAAAAACATTTTAAGAGTCAGCTTAATCATCTTGGAAACAATATCTAAGTATAAAATAATATTTATTGAGAAAACAACGGATGGATATAAATAGTAATTATTTCATATATTGCTATTTAATTGTCTATGCACATATTAAGAATGTGCGAGTCTTTCAAAGACACGCCAATACACTTGAATTAGAGAGCTAACTATGCAAAGTAATTTGAATCTGAAATTAGGTATTTCTGATTATAACACAAATCAAGGCAGCTAAAACTCAGAAAATATTCTGGCAGCAAACTTCAATATACATGAGCTTTGAGCCAGTAGACGTTGGCTGACCTTAATGCAAAGCTGGTCAAATGATTAATTGTGATTTTCAGATGAATTCTAAATTTATCCTGGTAACAATAGCTTATGCAATCAGTGGATAATAAGCCCTGACACATGACATGACAGGTTTGTAACTCAAATCCGGGTCATGGACATCAGGCCACAGCATAAAAATTAATCTGTTCAACAGTACAAATATTTCTTATTCTAAATGGTGAGAAAGGAAGTCTTGTGGTGGAATAACTGTACACAAATACAGATGGTCAAACAGGTATTACTTGTCTGCCAAATGAGACACAATAGATGCTCTTAAGGAATCTGTTAAGAATTTACAAACAATGAAATGCACTGGGTAGATTATGTCTTTTAGATCACAACTTGCAAAAATACATGGGGATTAAATACAATGAGAAGTGAAACTGAAACCGAGAGCATAATGAAATTAAAGTGGAGCTATGTAGTTAATTCAGTTATTATCTGACCAGATGAAATTTTCTAGAAAACAAAACGCAAACCGAATAAGTCTCAAGCGCCCCAGGTAAATAAAAAAGTATTTCTAATGCCATTAAATGTGAATGCTACTCAATGAAAGAAAATAGTTCAAAAATCCTTAGTCCAAAAGTTAGTAGTCTTACAAATGCAAGGGTGAGTTCTCTTTTTGATGCAAACCAAGAGTTTGGCCAAGTCCAGCTTCATGTATAAAAAGCAAACTGTACTCTTGGCACTGTAGTTCAGTAGCTACACGTTTAACTTCTTTCCTTCCGGAGTGCTCCAGCATTTGACATTAAGCAGAAACAAACTGAGCAGGCGCACAGTGACCCCTGGCCTTTTCTTCCTTTGTCCAGAGTCAGGGAATAAACTTGGCTACTGCTGATACCTGCCAGTCACACTGCAGGCTGGAACAGGAGCATGGTTTTTGTCAGGAAATGGAGCAAACAAGGATACCAGTTGAGAAAGAAGATGTTGTAATGTTGCCCAATAGCCTGGGAAAACACTACCACAGAGAAACCAGAAGAAAAGGATCTCCTATATGCTACCTGACAAGTCCAGTCCTTCTAATATTTGCGTGGTAAAAAAACTGGCCCTCACAGAAAGAATTTTTAAAATCAGGTTTAAGACTTGCTGTAAGAATTTTTCCAGGTTAACTTTTAAAATGTCTTCTTATCTTTTCAGAGCCTTATCAGTGTGGTGAGTGGCAGTATAAATGCGATGTAAGATACAGTATAAAATACAGAAGAAAACCTTAGTTTCACAATATGCTTCAGCTGCAGTAATTTAAATGTGGCCAGGGACCTTCCTGGACATGAGACCAGCTGACATGGTGTGATCTGATTCTCTGCTCACAAAGCCGCAGCCTCCAAATCACAGCGGCTGTATGACATGGTGGGAATGGTCTCTGGACCATCCTTCCTCCTGAGCTGTGCCTGGGAATTATCTGGGAGCATGTCCATGTGTCCAGTTCTACCTTTAGAGCTTTACCAGTTTGCTGACCAACAGTGCTCGAGGGCAGGTGGCTCTTCTTGCCATTCTGTCCTATAGAAGCAGCATTTTTGTGGGAGATCTGGAGCACCAGTAGGGAGGGAAGAAGTTGCCTGAGGTTTCCTTCTCGTTCCCTTTTGCAGTGAGTCTCATAGCTGTCCCACCTCTCCAGGTGCTTAACTGCTTGTGTCAGCCCTTGCAAGCCTGACTTCTCCCTTCAGCCATCACCTCCCTCCTTCATACCACCTTCATTTTTCACAGGATCTCTCTCATGTTAATCCCAGGGGAATTGTTCCAGCCTCCTGTGATGGGAGATAGAAGGCAGCAGGAGGCTGGCAAGAAGCCAGGCAGGCAGGGCAATAATAATGCTGCCCTGTCTGCTCCAAACCCATTTTATTGTAAGCATCCTGCTGTACAAGCCATTTCATGAGCTATTCATCATATTCACAAATGAGCCTTTTACTCAGAGAACATGTTGAAGAACAGAAAGCTTGCTTAGGAGGAGTCTCCGTTGCCTAATTATGTGGTTGCTCTGGGGTCATTTATAACTACTGGGGCAACTGTCACTGCAATGTGTCCTTCAGCAACTACCTGTGTGTCAGTAGGAGTGTAGCCAGTAAGATGTACATTACCTGTGTACAGTGCTTCAAAGCCCCCAGCTCTGCTGTGCTGTAAGAAACACCCATTGCTGCTGTCATTTCACGGTCATGGGCTGCTGTGTCTGTGTGTGTGTATGAAAGAATGATTCAAAACAGCCAAACCCAGGAGTCGATTCTAGGAAGTAGTACAGCTCGTGTTTCAGTGCTGGAAATGCTGTGTTTTGACTAGCTTCCTGGGTTTTTTTCCAGTAGTTGGTTTAATCAGTCTTGCTGGTAGTCTGTCAGCCCCAGGCAGCATTTTGGTAGTGCATATTAGTGAAACATAAAGCTGGAACAAACCTCTGAGGACCACAGGCAGCCAAATGCAAGGCTGTCCCAGCTTGGCTGGTTCTGCAAAGGCATAAATCCACTGTTATTTCTTCCCTTCATTCTTTCTGCACTGAGCACACATCAAATTCTTGGCTATACATAGTGCCTGAAAATTCTACCTTCTCCATTCTCCTGTCAACATCCAAGTGAGAGGGTTTGGGTTTTTTTGGAGCTCCTTCAAATGGGTATATATAGGCTTGGCAGATAACATGCATACATAATCTACATTAAGCTGTAAATTTCAAGCACCTGATTAAAATATGCATTATTATAGGCAGAATTTAGGGCCTAAGTGTTTTGACACAACCTTCTGCAAGATGAAGCTTCATTTGATTTTTTTTCATTAACTTGATAGAAATAAAGAAAAGTCTCTCTGGAAGTCCTATCCTAAAAAATGGGCACCATTGAGCATCTCCCATGGAAATAGATAACTTCCATTGACTGAAGAATTTAGCTTCAGAGTGAAAGTATGAAGGCAGTAATCAGCCCAAATGAGAGCAGTTTGATACAGAGGTGTGCATCACTCCACTCTCCTCTATATGCATAAGATGATGTTCTCACCTGGACAGATACTACCAAAACTGGATATAAGCAAGAAATTTTTATAATGAGGGTGGTGAAACACTGGAAGAGGTTGCCCAGTGTTCAAAGGCAGGTTGGATGGGGCTTTGGACAACCTGATCTAGTGAAAGGCGTCCCTGCCTGTGGCAAGGGGATTCGACTAGGTGATTTTTAAAGGTCCTCCCCAGTACAAACCATAACAGACTATAGGCTCAGATGGGCTACAGATCTAGCATGGATATATGTGGGCAGTATAAATTTAGAATTCCCCACCCTGCATTGGCGACAAGCCTCTTCATGTGCTCACAGTAGCATAACTCCTTTTCTTGGCAAATTTCCATTGCCAAGTGAGAGGGGTTTGATAGCTTGGCACAAGATTCAAGGGGTGCTGGAGATGTTCCTGCTGAATTGTGATTGAATGTTGGCAAGCCATTAGCTGAGATTGTTTATTCTGTGCTGACCACTTTACTCCCACTTAAACTGCTCCATTAAAAAGAAATGTGTTCTTCAGATGGTGAGTGGACACTGCTCGTGCAAGGCTCTCAGGGACATACAGCTCAGCAGCTCACAGTGCAGATCTACGGCAGCCCTCATGGCTGGGAATGCAGTGGTGGGCTGTCACATGCCAGGTTCTAGCCTGGAGCGCTGCCTTTCCGGCCCAGACACGGCCGTGTCCTTTTACACTCACATGACCCTGTCATGCATCTGTCCAAGAGCTCTGCATGCTTGGCAGGCAGCCTGATTGTGATTTTCCAGTGGCACGTGTTCAGTGACTGCTGCCATTAGCTTTGGCAGATGCAAGGAAAACATTTTGTAACCCTGGAAAATTCCCAGTACTCACACTCCATCTGACTGGCTAAAGGCAGCATCCTCCAATGCGATCTCTGGACTGAGAAGCATCAAGGAGTGTAAGCAATAGCAAAAGCCTTAGAAAAAGAAGGAAGAAGGGCAGGGAGGGAAGAAGGGCAGGGAGAGAAGAAGGAAAGAGCAAGAAGCAAATTTTTCTTTCTTCAAGAATTGAATACTATTTCTTTTTCCAAGTATTCAGAAGTTAGTATTTGTCCCTCAAAACTATGCCACTGTTAAGCCATGCAGTTAGCTTAAAAATCAGGCTCTTGATACAGCTGAGATTCCTTTTCATTTGTCTTCTGATCCTGTACCTTTAGGAGGTGACATTTGCCAGCTTTTCTCTAGTCTCTATGACTAGAAACCTACTTTTCATTGTCATGAAAGCTGAGATCCTCACATAATCATACGACACCAGAAGACTGAGACAGAAGAAGTACATTGCGTCCCGCAGGGCTAGCAATCAGAGTGCTGACAACACTGCAGAACTTCCCTGAAGAGCTCATCCTGCCGTGCTTAATGTCCGAGTGATAATGTACAAAGTCTCAGATGAGCTGAGGAGAAATCTAAAGGTCACGTTCAGGCCTGTGCAATTGCCAGCACAAGTCTTTAGATCACGTATCTCCCAAGCAGGACCTCTCCATTCAGGGAATGCTGACATTCATGTTGACCTCAAGACTGGATTGAATTTCACTCAAGGTGTATTCAGAAGTGCCAAAAGCCCTCCTGGTGACTGCAAAAGTGAATGGAAAGAAAATCTCAGAGCTAGAAAAGGGTTTGGGGGTTGGGTCTTTTTTTCTCTTTTCTTTCTGATAGATGGCTTATTCCCCACAAACCCCTCGTGTTAACCAGAAATTGTGTCTAATTCAGAAAGTATCATTTGGATGAAGGTAATGCTATGATATGTACAGGGAAGAAGGTATGAAATATTGATATTAATATGTTACATATATATGTGAAATATACATGTATAGAAGTAAGATTTCATTTTAACATGTTTTCAATTAAAAATGCTGTAGGCTCTTTTTTCATTCTGAAACCCTGCTTTGTTCTGAAATTTGCCTTATTTACTAATGAGAACAGTTTCAAACCTGAGCAAACACAGGACATGTCACTTTGGATACAACAATATCTTTCAGCTATGTGTGAATAAAATGTGGTTTATTTCAACTGCCATATTAAGAGAAGCAGTCCTCGGCATGGGACTCGTCTCAGACATTCTGACAATGCAGAAGATTGTCCAGGAGCATGTGGGGAGCCAGGGCTGGAGGCAGCACAGCCCCAGAACTGCCCCGTGCTGCTGCTGCAGTCACTAATGACTACGTTGCTGCAAGAGCTGCTTTGGGCAGAGGAGGTCACATTGCACATCCAGCTGATGCAAGGGCACATTCTTTTGAGCCAGAGCTTGCGCAGGAGCTTGCGAGGGAGCAGGGGGTGCCTATGAATTTTGCAACGAACTGGCAATGGGTTTTCTTTCTTTCTGTGTTACGGTAAAACATCCAAATGCCTTTGCTGATAGCCCTCTCATGGACATCAGCAGCACTGCACCCAAGCAAAACATACTTTTAGGACGCAGGTTAGCTCTTTTTGTCTTACTGTAAGAGTTATTACTAAGGAAAGGAAAAACAGTAAGAGGCTTGTCAGTGTTTGGAGTTTTCCCCCATTATTTGCACAAACAGAGAGTTTCATTATCTCTAGGTTCTGGAGCAAGTATGGGCTGAAAGTTGTGCCAGGATTTAATTTCTTGTCCCCATGTAGGTTGACCTTATTGTGGCCTTGAAACGCCTTAATAATGGTTCTTAAAAAGGGCCTATAATATAGTGGGGAAAGACTTTTCAGCCGGGCTTTGCAAAAGGGTGAGGGGTGATGATCTGAAGCTAAAAGATGGATATTCGGGCTGGATGTGAGGAAGAAATTCTTTACAACAAGGGTGGTGAAGTCGTGGTCCAGGTTGTCCAGAAAGGTGGTGGATGTGCCATCCCTGGAAACATTCAGGGCCAAGCTGGATGTGGTTCTAGGCAACCTGATCTAGTTGAAGATGTCCCTGCTTATTGCAGGGGGGGTTGAACTAGATGAGCTTTGAAGGTCCCTTCCAACCCAAACTGTTCTATGATTCTGTGGTTCTGTGATTCTGTGATTCTGCGACTGCTCTGGAGGAAGCAGCATATGCTACAAGAAGAGCCCTCAGCTACTCCCAAAATACATAAAACTCCTCCTTGGCAGCACATTTTAGGGAGGGCATTTGGCATGAATACTGTGGCACATTTTGCCTCTGTGATGTTTTCCCAGTGCCTTTCTGGTGGGAGGGGATGGGTCAGAGTACGCTGGCACAGAGTGGGATGATATGCATGGCTGTGGTTTAGCACAAAAACAAAATGCTGAGTGATGGAACATGCTCAGACAGGAAGTCACTTACTTCCTTGTGCAGCTGCTATGACTGCAATGTTGATGATGGATCTTCCCTAGCTGAAAAAAGAAGTAAGTTCAACAAAAATAAGGCCTGATTCCTGTATGGATGAGTTGTCAGCTCCATCTGGAAGGTGGTTTTGTACAGCTCCTGTGCACAGAGCATCAACCATGCAGGCAGCCAGAGGTGGATGGTTTTACATTTATCTTCCTTTATCTGTAAGATGCACAGCCCTGAGTAAGGAAAAATAGTGATTTAATTCTGTTTGGTTGAACCTCATAAGAAGCAAGCAGGAATTTTTCAATAGCACTTGAGGCAGTTTCATTTCCATTGCCCTTGAGACAAAGATTTATAGTCCTGTCACTTGAGGGCAGCTGCTTGAGCTCTCATCTCCTGGGCTGCCTTTGGGGAAAAGGGTAATAGTCTTCAGTAACAAAAAAAAGTCTTCCCTGGTCATTTCATGTGGAGAATTTGGGATTTCCTAGCACCGGAGTTGGCTCAGTTGTAATTTTCACTGCAGTTGTTGGGATTCCTCTGCGAAAGATGCTACATCCTCTGCTCAGCACACTGGCAAACAGGACAAACCTCATTGTGACAGGTAGATAGGTGTTTGTTTCTTTCTATCCTCACAACTTGCTCTTCCTGTGCTGCTGAGAAAAGACAAAATGAGCTGTTGTTTCATCAACCCTTTCCACAGCACTGCAGGCTGGTTTGACTTTTGAACAAAGCGGGAGCAGGGAGTATTTGTGAAGCTGTGTGGCAGCAGCTGACTGTAGAGGAAAATCAATGCTGCAAATATTTCAACTTAGTTAACATATTAACATGCTCAGGTTAATTTACCTTCTTTAAAATGTGTGGAGAAGGAGACCTGCACCAAAGAGTTGGAGATTCCTTGTGAAGTGGCATACGAGAGACTGAACAATGGGGTACAAAAGACAGTAACATCTACTGACTTGATGGCACCTATGTTTACTTTAGGCACCTATGTCTGCTTTACAGTGATTTACCTGAGACCCATGTCAGGTATAACCACCCCGGAGGTTTTCTGGCCCAAGAAACAAAACCTTGATGCTGAGACGATACCTTTGCAGTTGTCGCATGCCTTGAACTTGCACTCTCTGGGGCATGTTTGGCAGTGCTTTGCAGTTCCCTGCCTTGCTCATGGAAGCAAAGAATGAAGCATCAGCATCATCCCCACATCCTCCAGGGTTTTCTATTCTTGTTTAAAAAGTAGGTCTTTCATTGGAAAAAATTCCTATTTGTTCCATATTTGTCTGCATGGTATCTCCTCCTTTCCTTGAATCCCTCCCATCCATGCCCTCCTACATTAGATACATGCCACAGTGGCCTGTTATTTAATGTATTCCCCCAGTTTAGTTAATGAAATAAACTTTATTACTATTTTTTTATAGAAAGCAAAACCGAGTTAAATAAAACACTATTTCCTACTATTGCTATTTGAACTGGGGTTATAGCATGGGCTGGATGTAGGACTGTGCTAGACATCGCAGGAGGCAGGTGATGCTCTGCAGATCTGAGGTCAGGCTCATCTCCCGGGCTGGGTGCTGTGGTGGCCACTGGAGAGGAGCTGGGCTGAGCTTCCCACTAGCGCAGTGGAGCCAGAGCCTGAAGGGACCATGTCAGCCTACATACCAGAGGTGGGCAGGACAGCCCCTAAACACATACAGCACAAGAAGACATTGGCTCGGCTTCAGTGGCATTATTTTGGGCTGCAAGATTACAGTATTAAGGCTGCTCTGCTCCTCTGGGCTCCTGCCGGTGCACTGCAGCTGGCTGGGGGAGGGTGCACTTTTTCTGGGTTTCACCACTCCCACCATTCCACTGACTGCCTTAGAAGAGTTTTGGCTCCTGGAAGGTGAGGATAAGTCTCCAACAGCCCAGACAAATCCTGCCCCTGCAACTCCCAAGGACAGCGTCAGCAGGAGCTGGGAGACAGAGAGTCCCCATGGGGAAGTCACTGCATCACCCCAGGTCTTGGTGGGAGGACATGTCCCTCTTTGCCTGCTGTGGGGGACATTGAATCCCCAGCCACCCCTCAAGCACTGGGCACAGGCACCTGCCTGATCTGGGTGTTGGGGCACTGTGGTTTTGGATGACTGAGCTCAGCTCTAGGCATGGCTTTAAGTGTGGCTGTACCAAGGATTATGGAGACCACTTACAAATATACACCAGTGGTACTGCCCAGCGGGAGGGCTGATGCAATTTGATGTGAGCTCAATGTACAGATAAAATAATGACAAGGAAAATGCCTACTAGAAGAAAATCAGGAGCCACATGAACCAGTGATTGATTAATTAAATGTTTATTAAAGGCATCCCTGGCTGACACGCTGGGTTCAGACTGGATTTACTCCAAAAACTCCAGGGAGTTACATATTTTATGGCAGTGAATTTTTTGTGACCCTTGAATTATCTCTTTCAGATGCAGAAAAGCCTTCAGACTTCTGCCTCTCTCCATTATATTTACTAAACATGTTCAAGCATAATGCTTTTGATTCTTGGCTATTGTTAATCACACATAGCTTGTGAACTTAGAAACCCTCACAATGACACTTTATTCCTGGCTATTCAAGAAAATGTTAGGCTAAGCAGCAAGCAGGCAAAAAAAGAAAGCGATGGGTGAGTTTTTGAGGAGCAGGCATTAATTCCAGATGAAGGAGCCTCATGCCAGGGAGAGCAGCTCGGAAATGATCAGCTGAGGGGGGATGGTTTTGTCTTTATCTGTTTCAAAGAGATACATCTCTTGCTACAGGTGGGGACCTGCATCAGGGCCAGTTTGCGCTGATTATACAATGCCTGGTATCAAAATGTTGTTTCAGCCCTAGAAGGATAAAAATCAACAGCAGCAGCTCTCAGGAGAACTTGCAGCAGGATGTATTATCAAGCAATGAGGAGGAAAGACAAGCCACTTAGTGTCTTCACTAACAGCCACAAACTGGCGCATTAATTTGGTACTTAGGAATTTGAATGAGAAGGGCACAGCTGCACACAACCCGCCTGGTTGCAACCTCAGTGGATTATGAAATGTGCTGTGCAAATATAAGTCATTATTATTGTCTTTTTGGCCCTAAGCCACAATGAATGATATCTGCAATGAACTACAGTTTCATGCCTTCAGTGTGCCATAGGGCTTAAGGCCAACGGCAGTATCATTTCACCCCTCCTGGAAGTGCATTAGTGCCTTGCCAGTGCAGGCTCTGACAAAGTGATATTCTGGGATAGGGTCTTCCTTTTCTGTTTTGGCCTTAAAAACTCCACTTCTTCCCAAATTAGAATGAATGTAATTGGTTTTGTGTGCTTTCTCTGGTGTGGAAAAAAGGGGAAAAAAAGAAAGAAGGGGAAAAGACAGTTTGCTCACCTAGTTTTAATTGTTTCCTTTAGGTTTGCTCCACCCAACAGTTACTCCCAATGTATTTCCTGGACAAAAATACCTTTAACAGAGGGCAGGATCTTGACTGGACCTTTATCTTGCTTTAAACACACCTCACAGTGGTTCCAGCCCAAAATATTTCCTTTTTTGGGGAAAAAGTAGCAACAAAACCATAATAAGCTTTCTAAGGTTAGTGTTGGTTAGTAAGACAGACATGTGTCTTTAGTTTAATGTTTGCTTTTTTTATCATTAGATGTCTTGCACTGCCTTTGGTGAAAAGGAAGAGAGCCAGAAATGCTTCTTCACCTGTTGCTTTGAAGCTCTGCTATTCTGAAAACAAACCCATCAAATAGGGACAGATCAGTAAACTAAGTTCACATAAGGCCAGGATGGACGGGGCTTTGAGAAACTTGCTCTTGTGGAAGGTATGCCTGTCCGTGGCACGAGGTTGAAACTGAATGAGCTTTAAGGTCCTTTCCAACCCAAACCGTTCTGTGATTCACGATCCTGTGAATATGACATCACCCCAGCCCTCTCTGTGCTGCGTGCAGGCTCAAGCAAACCATGTGGTGGCTGTGTACACCTGCAAGCTGCTGGGAGAAAACATGATGAGACAGAAGGAGCTTCCTGACTCCTAACCAACATGATTTTTGCATCAGCGCACTAGACACATTTATTGTGGGTGCAGCTCTTCAGAGGAGGTAATGGCTGCATGCTGTCCAAATGCAGAGTTCATGCTTCGCATGGCTTTTGTGGCCTCAGTCACAGGTCAGGGGGTTACTCAAGCCCATTTTGGAAGAGATACTTGTAAAGAAAGTGATGCCATTGCACAAGGTTGTCAGTTCATCCTAGAGCCCAGGTATAAAGCCTCACTCTCTCGTCCCAGCTACTCTGCAGCTTCCCTGCAAGGGCTCGTTACCAGTCTCCTCCTGTATGGGGTGAATTTTCCACTCCCCAGAAATCCAAATTTCAAAGCTGCTGTGAACTGATGATCATGATGTGTTTTGGATCAGGTCGGTTACCACGCTTTAGTTTTAAGCAGTGCAAAAATACTTCATTTTGGTTTGTTTCTGTCTTTTTATAATTACTTATTTATTCATTCTATCTTTTTGACTCCAGCTGTAAATAAACTTTGCAGTTGAAGATTTATGCTGACAAACAGCGTTTCAGCAGTTTCAGAACATTTGTAAACAGCTATGAAATGGGCAGATTCACTGAAACCAAGCCTTTTTGCAAACTGCCCTGGTTTTAGCAAACTGGCATTTTGAAAGGAAAAATATGCTCCACAGGAGAAATTCCAGTTCTCTTTGCCCAAATTATTGTATAAAGGCTTTCATAACACTCAAAGGTCAGTTTGTTTTCTTGGAGAAAGCAAGTTCGTATTTTCTTCCACTGTCCTCCTCTAACTTGAAAGGAAATAAACAGTCCTCTTTTGGGAGTAAAAGTGCCATTTTGTGCCTCCGTAAGCATTTTATACATTTAAAGCACCATAGGAAAATGCCAGTAAGTAGCTTAAAATTTCTGCAGCTGAGCTAGTGAACCTGAAGCTGTGGAAATCCTGAAGTCTCAAGGCTGAGCCATGTCGCGCTCACTGGCTTGCATGGGCTGTTGGCTGTCAGACTGAGCAGCTCCAGTGTTGGGCTGGTGGCTGTGCTTCAGTCCATGGCCATGTTTCGCTCGGCAGGGCCATGTTTCGCTTGGCAGAGCCCTGTCAGAGCTTCCAATGTGCAAAAATCCCAAAGCTTACCTTGAGCTTGCGGGTCTGCTCAGATGAAATCAAGCTCTCCTGTGCCCCTTTGGGTCTTCCAGAGCCAGAATATCATCCTGGTTGGAAACCCTACTGCTCTGCCAAGGTCTTATAGGTCAGCAGAGCTCACTCACCAGCGTGTAAGCCAAGTCCAAGCATCCTGCTGTGACACATAGGCCTGGATGCAGGGGGACACTGAGCTGGGGGATGGCGGCACTGCTGGTGTCCAGGTGGCAATTGCTGCAGGGGCTTTTGGGGATTGTTGATGTGGTGCAGGTTTGCTGAGGAAGGAGGATAAGCTCCTCATTATAAAGCCCTCTGCAGTGGGAGATTATTTATCCAGTCAAAGAGAAGATGCAGAATGGCTGATGCATGTCCCTACATAGCCACCTGGGGAGAAACAGTGACATTATAGAGGATTTGGGCTGGTGTGATGTGATGCCAGGAGGATGCTACTACCAAGAAATCACATTTACAGTGTGAAACAAATTTGGAGGGGGAGCTGTTATCCACAGGAGGCAGCAGCTAAGGCTGTGCCTAGTATGCCAGGCTGAAGTATGTCAAGCTGAGTTCAGCAGCCAGGGCCATGTCACTTACAGACAGCCCAAGTAACTTGTCTCCTCTGAGCTCTACAATCTCATCTGAGGTTGTCTCTGTTTAATGACTGTTTTAAGTTCTGGCATAGATAAAGGAATCCATAGTTTTAGCACAGCATGGGTGGCATTAGGGGAATCCTGCAGGTAATTTTGCAGGCTTGATGTAAAGTTATAGCTGCGGCTTATCGCTCAGGCAATTACTTACTGCACCCTTATGCACTTATGAATGAACAGCAGCATTCAGGGTCAGGTTCTCTTTGTACTTTGAGACAACAGACGATGTAAGGCACATTGTTTGTAGTGCAGCAGGGCAAGCAGGAGAGGAGCAGGCAAGAGGGAGATGATCAAGCTGCCCTGTTTTGAGGCTGCCAATGGTGCCCAGCTGCCAGATATGTTTGTAGCAAGCACTGTGTTAATGCTGGGACTGGTGTAAGATATGCAGAATGGACGATTAGCTATGAGATCCTTTGCACTGAAATCACCAAATTATATTTCTTGCTTTAAGCAAGATACTGTTTGCTTATGAATGGGGCACAGGAGATGACATCCTGGCTTACAGACAGACTCTGTCTGCTTATGGAAGTGATCAGGTCAGTTTAATGAAGACTGTCTGGACTTTTCCTGGGCATATGCTTATTCTCTTGTGTCTTGGAGAAACAACTGCTGTTGATGCCCTGGCTTGCTGATGCTCTGGGGAGGTAAACTGCTCAGAAAATGAGTACAGGGTACACAGGGTCCACTCAGCCCTTGCTGGAAGTTAACGCTATGTGCTCCTTCCCACTCAGAATGTTCCTAGCAGAAAAGTCCCAAGTCACAAACAACTGAAAATAGCAAAATGATCTCATAGATCAGTTGCTAAAAATACAGGGACGAGTCTCGCTGCAAACACTGTGGCCAGTGGTTTGTTATACACCCGCCAGAGGAAGGCATCGGAGAACTCTGAATTCTACCAGCCAACACCTGCCCGTCACCCAGGAGTGGCTTGTCCTGAGCCTGCACCAAGGGCAGAGAAAAACCCCACACCCTGAGACGTCAGGTGTCTCCTCAGGGGAAAGAAACCCTGCGCAGACACAAGGTGGGCGCAGTAGTTTTGACCAGAAGCCTGATGCTGCCTGAAGACCTGATGCAGTATTGGCCCAAGGCTACTCACTCGCCTTTCAGACTTACCTGGGACAGGGAGTGAAGTCGCTCTGGGGCTGCAAGATCAGAGAAGTTCCTCCTGAAAAGCAGCATCTGGGCAGCCACTGCTGATGGAGAGAACTCTGCAGAGCCCAGGCTGGCCTGGCTGCGCTGCTTAACTTCAGCTTGGCATCTCCAGGGCAGCAGCTCTCAAAGTGTGCTCAGCCAGCTCTGGTTTAGACCGTTCTCTCCCACTTCCACTTAGACAGGTGTGATAGTGAAGGCAAAGTGTATTTTAGCAAGGTAAAGCCAGGATTTGGGAGGCTGAAAGGTCACTAGTGAAGCTATACAGTCCTTGCCTGTGCTCACCATGCAGTATCCCTCAGGATGCCCATAGCAGTGTTCACCCCTCTTCTATGCACACACAGGGATCTGCACTCTTGGAGCAGCCATTTTCCTACAGACTCCCTTGATATGTACGACTGCTCTGCCTCAGCTTACAGCTAGGTTGATCCATCTTGAAACACAGATGCATCTCACCTGGACAGCTTGGCTTGGCAGGAAGCATCTTGCATGCTAAATGATGATTGCCTGTCCTTGCTTATACCTAAACAAGCAGGAGCAGTGTGGAAGAGGAAAATCAGCTTCAAACATAACACTATGTTTTTTCCCTGGGGAATGTTGGGCATGAGGAGAGTTTCCTCTTCACCCTTGGCTGATTTGCTGACTGGTTAGTCCCCATCTTCTCCTTGACATTACACTTGCCTGATCCAGACCTGGGCTGTATCTAACCCAGCAGTTTAAATTCCCTCCTGCCATCAGCCATGCATTCACTCGAAACATTAACACTACAGTGGCATCTCTAGTCCCAGGTTTGGATGCTGCCGCCCAAGGCTACTGTTCCCTGAGTCTGGAGAGCAGGGTGGCAGCTCCGCCAGGCAGTACAGAAGAAGGAAGGAGACCATGGGGTTGCTTCATGTTAGGACATGGAGCTCCAGGTGGAAACAGGTGGAAACCACACCAGGCAGAGCTCTCTCCTGCCCCACAGGGGGTCTCGCAGCCCCCAGGGAGCTCCATGTTGCAGCTGCAGTGGCTGTGTGAGTATTTCTGTAGGCCATGAGAACTCTTGGGTCTCAGCGAGCAAGCAGGGCTGGAGGAACCCAGGCAGGCAAACAGGGCAGGCTCTGGGAGGTGGGTTATAGTGCATTCTCCCTGTGGCACTATAGATGGTCCTAAAATCACATATTTACATCAGAGCTGCTCAAAAAATGCACAGTTCCACTCCCAGAGAGGCCTGTTGAGCCACTGTGGGTTGCCAAGTCCTGGCTGAAGCAGTTCAGTCTTTGAGTCCCTTCACAGAATACTCACTCTCTGTACGCTTACCTGGCTCCTGCAAGGAAAAGGCCAGCACTTTCTTCTCCAGACTTTGTGGAGGCCTGTTCTGTAGGAAAGCCCAGTGTCAGTCAGACGCAGCACACCAGCTTGCCTGTTGGGTGGTCCAGTTACCGACAGTGGCTTTGCCCACAGCATCCTGACACCCCAGAGCCCTACACCCCCTTCAAACAAAGTTCCTAAGCTTGGATGATGGCATGGCTGGCTATGCTTGAAAGGCAAGCAGTCCCCAGACTCATTCTTCCACAACTGTGTGTGCATTATCTTCAGGACAGAAAACCACCTGGGTGCTCTCATGCGTATTACCACCACTGGAGTAACAATGGTTGGAGGCGAGCTGCCCCAGGTATCACTGGCTTACCACCAGGTATAACTGGCTTTGCCTGGACCATGTATATGTCAAGAAGTTGTGCTGTCCCTTAAAAATGTTGCTTCTTTACTGTCTTTTCCCACCTCATCAGCATTGCTCACTGTGTTGTAGTGACTTCTGGCACACAAACATGGATGTTCATTTCAGCAGCTTCTAAATGTTGCTGGAGCAGTGTGTTGGGGACATACTGTCAACTAGATTTAGGTTCACCACAGCTATCTTCCACCTTATCACCAAAGTACATGGGGTTTCATTCTTAGAAATGAAGGCCCTGACCTGCCTCACCTCAGCCTGCAGCCCAGGAGCCACCCTGCAGTCTTGTGGCCAGCAAATCTGGTCCAACACAGACATTTGCCCAGGGATGGATGTGGTGCCAGGTCCAGGCTGTGCCAGGCAGGACAATCCCCAGGGAGGACGGTGCCCATTTCTCCTCTGACTTTACCTACCTATTACACAAATTCTGTTTCTCTGGGGCTGTGTTTCCTGCAGCCAAATATTCCCAGCACATTCCTTACCTAAAGGCATTTCCTTTCATAATTAGGAATTGCAGCAGAAACCAGGATTTCGCATGCAGCACTTCCTGCTCAAAGCCAAAAGGAGAACGAGATCCCAAGTGAAGGATATTGTCCTTAACCTTTCAGTTCAGAGCACTTTACTGGCTGGTAGGAACAAAGGGAACTGAATAGAGCTGGTGGGATTGGATTGCAGCTCCGTTGAATAAAGAAAACCATCATAATGCAACGTTAATTCCTCCAAGGCATTAGTACAGCACTGTGTTTGGTTTTAAAAACTTTAGCAACATGTGACTGCCAGGTAATTAACTACATGGATTAAACCCTGACTTTTTCATTAATCTCAAAGTATGGATCATTGGGAGTCATCAATAAGCACAACCACGTTTAGCAGTGACTCCAAAGGGCTGGGGTCTGAGGTCAGTGCGTTCATTGGTGAACACAGTGACAAAACTTCCGCTGCTGAAGCCTGTGGAATATGTATAAAGAGGGACAAAGGCAGGTTGCTGTTATGCAAACCTGATTTGCCTGGTCATGGTCCCGTGACACTCACTGGCAGGTAGCTAAATATCAACTTACACAACACCAGAGACACAGACATGCAGACTGTCTTGGCAAGCAGTAATTCAGAGACAGATTTAGGAGTAATCATAGATGATCATTTCAGCATAAGCTGCCAGTCAGGTCGTAGCTGAAAAGGCTGCTTACACAACCCTTTATGCATAAACGAAGCTATCATCGGGAAGAAGTAGAGCAAGGATCCCGGTATGCAGAGATTGTGAAAGATCATAGCCCATGAAAGATCACCATTATTAGAAGTCTTTAGTCTTTATGGATGTTTCCTTTTCTAGATAGAATATATACACATCTGACTATTTATGTATAGATAATTTGCATCTTTGTAGGTGTAAAATGTACAAATATACATGTGCATATACTTATATACATGTGATCCCTGTACAGTCAGTACATGTAAAATACCAATTGCCAGTGCTCACTTCAAGCCCAGCAAATATGCCAGAGGCATTCCAGCAGATTCAATATACCAGGTTTATATACCTGTTTTTTTGGGACATGGGACATGTCCACAGAGCCTTGCGTGAGGCTGTAAAACAAATGGTCCTTGACACAGAAGTATTCTGGAATCTGGTTTAGTCCAGAGTCCCTTGTTGAATACAAGAACTGTTTTAGAGTCCAAGTATAAGTACCGCACAAGTTAAGCTCTCTCTGTCTCTAGTCCACACCAAATGTCTTGTGAAGTGGCTGGTGAGACTGTTTCTTTTATAATGCCCAGCTTTCCTGTTCATGCATGTCCCTGAGAAGCCTCCCACAAGTTGCTCTGTCACTTGGTAAGAGTACGTCTTTAATTCAAACCTCAAGAACTGCTTTGCCCCAATGGCTAAATGTTTTTCTTATCCCAAGTACTCCACTGAAGCAGGTGACTGTCCACACATGAATAAGACTGCAGAATCTTGTTAGCACTGTGCCATCCACCAAGAGCCGTAATACAACATGGCAAAGGCAGCAAGAGAACAAGGACTGGTTTCACAAATTCCCTGAACTGTCTGGAGTCAGATCTTCCAAATTTTCGAAATACATTTGGTCATGTGGACAAAGGCACAGAACGACCAAGGGGCTGGATACTGAAGGTGAACAAGCTTAGCTTTGAAACTACAGTGGAAGGAGTAAATTTAAGCTCCTGGGGAAGACTCTGCATGAACTGTGCAAGAGAAAATCACTTTCTTTGAAGTCCTTTGAAGGAGTCAAAGGATAAGGGAGACCCTTTTAATATCACCTAATTTAATTTTAAAAAGGCATTCAACAAGGTTTCTAATCAAGTCTTGAAGGAAGCTAGGAAGTTTTGAGACGTGAGGGGAAGTCCTTACATGGATACAACATTGATCAAAAGATAGAAAACAGCAGGAAAAATATTCAGCTTTCCAGAGAGTGTGAAACTACTTGGTGATCTGTGCTGCAACTAACACTGCTCAACATGTTCTTAAACAATCTAGAGAAGGATGGGTAAGTAGGTGACAGTTTGCTGGAGGTGCTGAGTTATGCAGAGTAATAAAGATTGGAGGAGATTGTGAAGAATTGCAAAAAGACCTTATGAAATAGTGACTGCAAGTTAAAATGGGAGATGAGATTCAGCATAAACATAAACTGATGTGTAGAGGTAAAAATGATCCTAATCTCGTGCTGTGTTATAATTCATCTGCTATCACTTAAAATACAAAATCAGGAGGTTAAAAAAAATAGCTTTGTAAAAATGTCAGTACAAAGCTCAATAGCACTAAACCCAAACACATAGAAACCCAGGCAGTTCGAATGTTAGGCAAGAACAGAGATTGCTACACAGAGCTTCATTCCACTGTAGGAAAATTACACACGGCTGCTTGGTGAGACTGGTACTTCCCAAAGTCCATGTGTTTTAAAAGAGTAGTCAATAAAGTCAGCTGGAAAAGAACCAGAGGCAGCCAACACACACCTTGATACCCTGCAATAGCCTTTGCTGCAGTGCTACAACAACCACATCAGTGACAGCATTTACAACTAATCAATTGACTTGGGAAAGAATTATTATAAGTCCTATCACAACCTGCAGTCACTCCCTTGTCTCATGATGGGTTACAGCACACCACACCACATAACTCAACAACCATATGGGCTCTTCTCTCAGAATGCCTTTGGGCAGAACCCCATGGTAACAGGGAAGAAACTAATTAAACTTTTTCCAGGTCTTGCCTAGCTCAGTATGGGCTGTGAAAGGCAGACCAGGGATTAAACACATACATACTTTCCTACAAGAAAACAGTCATAGAACAGTTTCCACAGCTATAAGCAGAGCTGGAGCTGAATTAGGCTCCAAAACCCACCAAAAATGCTTATCTCTAGGGTTCAGAACAGCACCTGAGAAGGTGCCACCTCTCTGTCTTGATGGGACTGTGTGTAAACCTTTTGGAATGTGGCTGAGACTGGTGAGTTAAGAAGCACCTGCAGAAATCAAACTGAAGTGTTTGAGTATTCAGCTATGTTTTATTACTATAAAGATCATAACTGTACACTTCAGCATATGGCTTTTCTAAAGAAACCGATTTGTAAGACAACGAATTCTTAGTTCTACCAGGTTCCCACAGGTCTTAACATTTTCACAGTCACAACTCAGGACAAGAAAGGCAGCAAAGGGACAGCTTTCTCCTCTGGTTTTAGTGTGTGAATCTATTTGCTTTTGTCTGAAGGTGGAAAGATTGCAGAGCCTTGTACAGAGGTGAAATCTTCCTTTTTATCTTCTAGAGATTCACAGTTGCAATAAAAACAACTAACGGTCTTCAAGCAACAGCGCTGGATGTGAGGCTGCAAAACCCACAGTGTGTGGGAAGAACAGTAGCCTTAATGGAGTTTATCACTGGCATTTGGCTTAACAAGTAGCTACAAGCTTTGAAAATGGATTAAGGTTAGACTGGGGCACATTACCAGACCACTGCTTTGTTATCACGGCGACACCAACACTCTGTTTTGGTTGAACAGCCTCAATGTTTTCACAGCAGATCATAGCATCAACTTGAACCTGCCCAGCTGAGACAGAAATCATGGTAGGCACCCTCACCAGAGCCAGATTAGCCATCATGCTCTGACCTTTCTGTGATCTACAGGCATATCTCTAACCAATACCATTTCACCCAGAGATTGTCCCCTTAAATTGCTGGGGTAAGTCATCCTTCTGACACATCCAACAATGAGCTGCAACTCCTTATGCTTAAAATAGGGCAGCATCTTTTGGAATAAAGAAAACTTCCTTGAAAGGGAAGAGCATGCCAGCCTTGCTCTTTACAGCCAGAAAGCTGTGGAATCAGCATCCCAACGCAGCTTTTTTCTTCTCCCTTTTGTGGGAAAGTTTGAGACTGATGTTCTTTGCTTTACCTTAGAAGATATAAAGGTTTAGAGTCCCTTCAGTTGGCCTGATGTGTGTATCACCTTCATTAATATTTGGTGATACAAATACTCAGCCATTAGAAAAGAAGTTTCCTCATTTCCTTTTGTATAAAAGAGCTTTAAATAGCCACAGTAATAAACTAGTGACAAAGAAGTAAAACCCACCAGCCCCCAGATCCTTTCATACATCTACCCACTTGCATTTCTTAAGTACTGTAAGTATAGATAATTCTGAAGGCATTTTCAGTAATTTATGATCACCTGGCTACATACAATGTGTACATTGGAATAACTATTAACAATCAGATCCTCAGATGTCAGACCAATATTAATCACTGAAGCATAAGTAAATGTAAATAGTTATATGTTTTAATAGAGTATGCTTGTGTAAGTAGAGATCTAGAAACAGCTTGAATTAAGTTGGACATAATTGAAATTTCTGGGAAAAAAGGAGCTATA
This sequence comes from Psittacus erithacus, assembly GCA_009867235.2. Lineage (NCBI taxonomy): Eukaryota > Metazoa > Chordata > Aves > Psittaciformes > Psittacidae > Psittacus > Psittacus erithacus. Next base: position 70,445 of record WYDI02031093.1, on the reverse strand, counting down.
CAACTCAAATTTTCTGATTTTTTGGCTTCAAGATAAAGAAACCATAAACTTGCCCTTCTACTCAGAAGAGTTGCATAAGAGGGAATTAAAATCATTGATAGAGGGCTCCCTAACCATCCTTAAAACACCTCTCTACCCTAGCCAGGAATAGGAGAGGCTGCAATTGCTTCCAGGAAACCTCACCATAAATTGAAAATTCTAGAAGTTCTATTCAGAAAGCAGTTAGGAACAGGCAGATGAAGATTAGTAAGAAAATGGTATGGAACAAAGTATGTTACTTGAGCAGAATCCTGCTGACTTTGCTCCCTTTTCCTTTGAATCGCTCTGGATTATGTTGCAGCAGCAATCAGGGTACTCTTCAATAATATACTGTGCCACAGGAAAATAGTTTTTGGAAATGCTCTATTGCTCAGTGCTTTCCATACCTCATACTTTTTCATACCTTCATACCCTGAATTATAACTGAAGTTTTAGGTAACTCTGAAGGGTATTTTAAAATCATTAACAAGGCCAGTTGTGCTACTAGCAAAACCATCACTCAAATGCATCCATCCTCACAGCTCCTGCCTTGAGCAGCTCAGCACAGGTACTAATGTTATCGATTACTGTAGAATCAGAGGACATAGGAAGAGACACATTTATGAGTCTCCTGCCTTCTCCTGTGCAGTCCAAGGCCTGGAATTTCCTTGCAGAATCCTAACCACCTTGAACTTACACAAAGGCCAATAAGAAGGGAAGAAGTTGGAGTAGCTGGAGGTTTTTACCAGCACAGAAAGGAGGCAGTGCAAGTTCTCTGTAAAGAGAACATAACAGACTTTAAATTCAGGTGCTAAAAAAAGACCATTGTCAGGGATCCCTTTTTACATTATAATATGGCCAAAAGGGACCAGCAACAAGTGATGATAATATTCTTTACTCTAGGTGCCTTATACACCCATACTAACAGCATCCGTGTTTGTAATATACCCTCTACAAGTTACGTAGGAGTTAGAAACGTAACTAATAACAAAAATGTCCTAACACGAGACATTCTCTCAGTTGAAGAGCTGACATTATTTTCTGAAAGACTGAAATGAACAGAAGGCTGCAATGTCTTCGGTTAATTTGCTTTTAAACAAGGATTTGTAGTAGCTTTAGAAGTAAATTTTGAATACTGAATCTTTATTTGAGAACGGATTATATCAAATATAAATAGAGGACAGTTTCTTAAATCAAATTCAATTACAAGTGCTTCATTTTGGTACACAAACAGGCAAGATGCACCCCCTCTCCCCAAAAAAGGGGGGTAAAAAAGATGCCAATTTCCCTTCTCTAAAACTGAGCTGACTGAAACTCAATCCCTTAACCACAAACTGCATCCAAGCCAGCTGAGCAGCAACCCTGCAGAGGGCTGTAATGACAGCACAGCTCTGCTCTGCATTTGGCAACAAAGAGCACAGGAATGACATCCGATGTCCAACATCACAACTTTAAGACACAGTCAGATGGCTATTATTTTCACTGCAGAACTAAATTTTATTACCATGTGTATTACATACTCGTGTTTGATGCCAAGTACATTAAAATTACTTTAACAGAGGATTTAAGTTAGGAATATTTATTCTTCACTAAACAGGTAAAGAAGGAATGTAAAAACCTATGAGAAATAAAACCTGTTTTAAGCTTTGTTTTGATTTTGGCAAAACAAACAGTTAAGCACTCTCCTGTTCTCTCCTCAGACCTTTCAAAGTACCAAAAAAGCATCTTTTCATAATTATGCAGCTGAAGGAAAAAAAAAAATAAAAAGAAAAGTCCTATAAAAATCAATGTCTTATGCTAAACATGGTTACAAATAAAAGTATTAAACACAAACCTCCCAATTCCTATTTTTAAATACAAATATTGTATTATATTATGAAATGGGCATAATTAAAATATATCCATGACTACAAATCTAGTAATTTCAAGCAAACAAACATGCTGTTTGCTTTCACTTGGAAGAATTAGGATATTGTATGGTTCAAGCACTGCAGTCATTTCTGTCAGCTCCTTGATGCCCAGAATGTCAAACCGCCAAACGCAGATACACATGAATTCAGGTCTGAATAGCACCAGGTGGTTTTCTTTTTCCCCTTTTAAAGTTATTAACACTTAATAAAACAAGCAATGTGACAACCTCCTGAAAGTGACATGCACAAGTAGACGATTTGTTTTGCGTCCAACTAATAAGGTAAAAGTTTTAGACGATACTGAACAGTTACTAATGTATTTCATGGCACACAAGAAAACAATGCTTCCACAGTATATCCTCAGTTCTCAAGTACAAAAATATCAGTTATGGATAGTCAATAGTTATCAAAATCTTTATTGGTACAGAATGAAAGCAGCATTTACTTTATTGTTTTTTAAACCATACATCATAAAATTCCCTAGGACACATGGGGAGGTGTGAAATAGGCTCTGTACTATTTATCTGCTACTGATCCTAGGTCCAGATTTAAAATCTTTCCTGGCCAAATACAAACAGCATCATTAATAGCAAAGGGAAGGCAGTTCCTCAGTGTGAAAGGTCAGCATTTAGAGACTTACTAAAGCACTATTTTTGAAACAATACATCACTTCAATGTATAATTACATACACTACAAGTGGAAAACAAGGTTTTATTAACAAGAACGATTGAGACTGGGCATAAACGTCTTAACCACAAACCCTGGAAACATTATGGGTGCTTTGATGTGGCCCTTTTTGGCAAGAGAATAAGAACAATGAAGTATGGCTTTTCAAACTTCCTTTAAAAGCACGTTTTATAAAATTCTGTAGCTTAAATTATTTTAGAGGACCTCTAAAATTTTTCTGTAACATCATTTACTAATTAGAAGCGTTAATTACATCACTAGATTAAGCCATTGGCTGATAGTTGATCACCAGCATAACACAGGAACTGTTTGCTGTTGGGTTGTTTTTAAGGGAGGTACTTTTCTAGTGAGAGCCATCCTACAGTACTATCAAACATCTCAGAGGTTACTACATAGCTTCTCAAATAAAATCCTCATTAGTTTCATTTTCCAGCAGATCCTCAAATCAAGCAGATGCAGAGAGCAAATACAATCGAGTGCAGACAGTTCCAAAGTATCTCAAACATATTATTTTACAGCTACCCTCTGCAAAACAAAAGCCCCTCCTCACCCCCATGAGACAGGGCAAGAAGGGGAAGCAGGTCTGCCATTCATGTAGGAGTTTGGCTAGCATAAAGTTTTATTAAAGTTGTTAACAAAAATAGTTAAACATTTTTACAATTTAACATCCAGTCTGACAAAAGGCAAATCAATGAAAAAAATACAAAAAGTAAAAAAGTGCACTACCCAGTCCAGTATTTTGCTTTAAAGTCATGTCACTTACAGCATATGAAAAATAAACCCAGAAGTGTAATTACTTTAAAATACACCGCTTCCATATTTCAGTATTTTACACATATATTCTATAGTGGAAGAGGAGATCTCTTAAAAACTTTACTCTTAAAATATTGAGGTGCATATGCCAAGTGGGATAGACTTGGCAAGTTAAGTTGCAGTAGAGAATCCTTTCAGATTTGGCATTTCATTTACATACCTTACTGTGCTAGCAAGGTCTGAAGTACCTAAACCTTCTAGTAAGAACAGCAATTTGCTTTAATGCAGATTTACTAATACAGACAACTACAAGAAATGGTGAGGTCAGCAATTCTATGAGATCTTAAGGAGATATGAGTCCTGATTTAGTTGTCAAATGGTACAATGTCACAACAAACTTTAAGGCCATGTTTTATTTGCTGATTAATGGACAAAAGGCAATGGATTTCCCTCCCCACCAGATATTTTCTTGAAAGTCTGTGCTCATAAAAATCATGAAAAGTTGGAAAGACTTAATTATTGAAACTTTAAATATATTTTACACAATCTTGTTTGTACAAAAATACAAGTTAAATATAAACATAAAGCAATCATGATAATTTTATGTAAATCCATTTTGTGATATTCTGTTATATATAAAAAAGTTTCTCAGCTCTGTCTCATTTGTGAAAAGATCAATACCAGATTGAATCACCACTGGCAAAGGGCCCTAAAAAGCACACTTTAGCATTAAATATGTTTTACAATGTAAGTACCATTTCCTGATTTCATCTTTTCTAAAGACTGGCAAAAGATAGGGCAGTATGTCCATAAACCAACAAATAATTTGGCTATGATGTCATAAAACACAAACACACAAATCTGTACAATAAACCCAGTAGCTATGCAGTACGTACTTGTTACACACACACATACACAGACATGGAATGAAACTTAGTGAGACGCCATTTCTAGTTCACTGCTCTTCAGCCTGGCATTTTGTCTTACTTCATCAAACGAATACGACTTCGTTACCTTTCCATTCTTAAATACTGTATGAAGGAGATCCTGCAAGAAACACCACTGCTTCAGCAAGAGTGATTTGGCAACAACAACATAGGTTATACAAACTCAAAAGTGAGCACCCAAACCCTTACCCCTGGTAAGACTAGAGCTTTACACTGTCAAGACACTAAATCTTTACAGCTTCCTCTGACACCTTTCACTAATGGTTAGGCAGAACAAAAGCTTTAGGACATTCTGTGCACAGACAGAAGCTTTGTGTTGAGTAGGCCCTAAAGTGAGCTGTCCACATCTGGCCAAGGCCAAATATACATGCTAAATACACCTTACTAGCTTACAGCTATTAAGAAAGGTGACACTCAACCAATTAAATACAATTCAATTAAAGATTTCATTTAAACCTCTGTGATATCCTCTAGAGCAACTATGAAAAAAAAAAAAAGATCTTTCTTCAGAGTCCCCTCTGCACAAACATTTCGCAGAATAGTGCATCAAGAAGTGCTTGCAAACAGCACACTGAAACAGCAACAAGCACAGCTTTGTACAGAAGCTCAGCTGTTGCTGAGCAAGCAGCTGCTGTGCCTGATGACCTATTGCAAAGACGTGTGGCATTAGGGCAATGGGACCACAAGAGTAGATTTCCCTGCAATTTCGCAGAGAGCCTCAGAACCTGTACAATAAATAGACCCCTCTAATGTCCCAGGACAATTTCTTTCAATGAATTATTTCACCTGTCAAAAATTAAGGAAGATATATATAGATATATATATATTGCCTAATTTGAGAGCCAAAGACTTGTGATTTGTTTCAAAGAGATTTCTCACCATTAGGTGCCTCCCTCTATACATATAAATATATGATGAATATTAATCACAAATATATACATGCATACTTATATATATGACTTTGAAAAATACTTTTTCCTAGATGTGTTTTCCAGAACACATTATCTACAACGTATTGTTTCCCGTCTTAAAATTTCTCAGATCTGTTTTATGCTTACTGTTGCATAAAGCAGTACACCTATTAGTACCCCTCTGCCTAGCAGCACAGAAATGTGCTTCTGTATAGCAGAAAACTAAAACTTCCAGCTTCTGAAGACTGAAGTGTAAGCTGATAACTTATTTTCAGTCCTCTCAATTCAGGGAGACTCAGCATGCTCTAAAGTTAAGCATTTCATGGCTTGCATACCGAAAACATAGAAGATATCAAACTGAAAGCTTGACATTGGCATAAGTTTGTGCCCATTTTACTGAAATAGCACTTCATTTTGCAGTTGTGAAGAATTAACATGGAAACTGAATTCCTGTTTTAAACTTACATCTTTGAACACTGGGTAACTACTCCATGTACAGAGCATTAATACCTGAAGGAAGTGTTTAAAAATCTCAGTGGTTTAGCAGAAACAAATTTTAGTTACAGATGTCCCTTTCCCACCTCCAACTCAGATCACTACTCAAACTGCGTAACAGCCCATACAAAACTACTTACTAGCATATATTCTGCAACATTAGTTTGGGGAAAAAGCAACAATGTTCTCTACTTTCTGGAGATAAACAAAAGAGACAGATTTCTACTTGTAAAGCCTGAACATTCAGCTGGCACCCTAACTTTCTGCTGTTGCTGAATTTGAGGTAATAAGAAGGGAGTCAAACAAAGATAATGAAAAATAAATTCTGAAATTAAGTTTTAACTAAAACTTGCTTTTTCTCAGTCTACTTTTGCATGAGAAATGATGCAATACACTTTGGAAATCCATACCTGTCCATACTCTTCAAGGTCACCCTTGCCTTCTTCAAGGGTCACATAATCTCCAGCAGGTGTCCTATGCAATGATAGTCGTCCTTTCTTTGACCTTTTGTTCGGGTCGGCAACCGGATCCTTGAAGACATTTACCTAAAGTGCAAAGAGTACTTTATTTTAAAGGAAAAGGCTTTGTGGAGCTCATATACCAGTGCAGGTGGTGGAAGTGTAATGGGAAATGTCAAGGGTTTTCAAGTGGGGAGGCCTCTATTGGAAACACAATGGTAGAAGTTCTACTAAGACTTACCCCCAAACCGTTGGTCACCACGTAACTACACTTAAAGGAACAGTTTAAGAGGTCTCTGGTTAGTTTCTGCAACAAAGCTCCACCAGATCCAAAGGCAATATTCTCAATACTCCATTTATTCTTCTTCATTCCCTCCACAATCTAATGAGAAAGAAAATTATGACGGAACATATTTTCAGGTGATGGCATTTTTCCATGAAAATATTACACTACTTAAACAAGATGCTTTTACAGACAATTAAACCAACTAACATTCAGTTTCCAGGAGATGTACATAACAATTCTGTCAATACTTGGCACTGAGTATGCATTTTTAATTGTGATTCCAGCATGGCGTAACTGTAGAAAGCTTTTGTCCTAAAGCTATTTATCATGCCAGCATATATACTTCCCAAAATAGGGGTAGTACAGTAATGCAGTGCCTGGACAATCAGAACTCTAACAAAAAAGAAAGACTTTAAGGGAGTATTTCAGAGCCTTCTAATTACTCAGAATTATGGGAAGACTTCAAAGCATAGCATGTACCCTGAAACAAAGCAGTCATCTTGCTCAGCAACTCCAGAAAGTTATTGCCCATTTGAACAACAACTTCAACAAAGTAGTTCTCCCAGAAATCACATTGACTAGAATTAGATTAGCAATTTTGAAGATGGGAAATGGAAATACATAAAGCTGCTCAAAAAGTTTGCTTTGCCATCTTCTCAGGCAAGTATACATCAATGTGAACTTCACTGCTATCAGCAGTCAGTTAAAACTTACTATATTGTTTCCTCCTATCTTCATTCTGTCCAGACAAACATGACATCCTCTAGCCTGGAGTAATGGGTGCTAGTTCAGTCATGCTCATAAATGGCCAAGAGTTGTTTCCCTGACCTGTTACCCTTATGACAGCCTAAAATGATACTCGCAGCCCCGACACAAGAGTGTTTGAACTCCTATCTCCTAACCATTTTACTAAAAAAAGTGTGCGACAAAACTTGAGAGTGGGTGAAACAGCAAAAATCCCACCCATCCAGAAAAAAGGAAGGTGAGAAACAGAATGGAATGATATAATCTATGGAATAACATAATCTATGGGAACAGCAGTTTTAGAAATCAACATCAGAAATCTGGTAATCTTCATTCTGCGCAGTCTCAGCCTCCTGCATCAAACAGAAATGCCAGAGTAACACTGAGCAGACCAATTTCATGAGCTACTGATGTCAAACCACTTTTTTTAAGGGACAGCTAAGGCAAAACTAAAGTTGCATTCATAAGGGAAAAAAAAAAAGGGCAATTCCAACTTCAGACAGTGGCAAACAGGTGACTAATGTAAACAGAAGGGCATACTGTTGAGAACAGAAGAGTATTCTGCTTACCCGTTTAATCACACGCAGACTGTCTCTTCACAGATACTCTCAGCCTGAACATCTGAGAGAAGCCAGCCAATGGGAGAGGTGGACTGCAGAGCTACCACCTTTTGAAGGTATGCTCTAAACACATCTCCACTACATTTTTAGTAGGGATTTCCACCATAGAGATCTCATCAGTGTGTTTCTATCATTCCAATGGTACCAGCTTACTCAGCTTCATCTAAGAAGCCAAGGGAAATGAGTCTTGGGCACTACCGCCATAACTTTCACTTTGGAAGCTTCGTATCCTGAACAAATACCCTCCCTCAGCAAATGAGAAACCTGTGAATTTTAGCAGTAGTCATGCCTTTTCAAACGGTGACCATGCACAAAAGGAATCCGTATTTTCAGGTGATTAGGTTCTTCCAGACACAGTTGAAAGGGGTACTCAGGGAGAATAAAGGATTGAAATGAATTAAATTCTCCCTTAAGCTTCTCAGAATGAGAAGAGGATGACAAAGGAAGGGTAAGAAAAGAGATTTTGTACACCCTCTACTTAAGCATAAGGCCAATAGTACTGTAAAAAAACAGACTTGACTGAGCCTGGATATGGGCTCTGCTTATCTACATCATATTTTCAGAAAGCAAATGCAAATAAACTCCACCTGGACCCTGATCAAGTTCTGTCCAGCAGCTGACCTAGCCCAAAGCCATGTGAACTGCTGGCCAAGCCTGAGCAATGTACTCTATTCCTTTCCTTATCCAGTTTTATAGAATAGGTCTGACACTGAACTCACTTCAACATGCCTGCATGATGCAGCACAAACACCTGGTATAGATAACATCCTACCAAGGCTTAGACTTCATGTTTACTGATACTTGTAAGTTAACAGATGCTAGCACAAGTATAGCATACAGCCATGGCTGCTTAACCTTCCTGCCTGGTTGAGAAGAAATGTGAACCCGTTTCAGCTACTGTTCCTGCTCTTTGCAGATGGTTTGTTCATCTTGTGCCACAGGCTCAACTCCTCACTCACCCTGGCTGAGGAATTGGCTTCCAGCTTTCCTCTCCCAAGGGGTTTCCTTACTCAGACTGACCTTTGGCTGGTGAGGGGTAGGGAAGGAAAATCGAGACTAAGTTGAAAGACAGTTCTGACTTTACCAGCGACTCAAAGCAGAGGCCCAGATAACAGCTTCCTTAGGTATGGGGAGGAGATAGCAAACAGCAGCAGTAATAGGGAAGAAAAGGGGGAGATCTGAAATAACTGAAGCCTCCACCAAAGAAAAACAATTCAGAAAAACTTCTCATCTCACACCTTCAAACATATACAGGGAGAACAGTTCAGGTGTCAAGGTTCTGACCAGCTTCCTCTGACCATTATGAACATGATTAATATATCTACTGTGACTCCAGATTAGAGGATTTTCTTTGTATAAAAATTTAAAGACATCTGGAAATTGAATGTTCAAAGAAAATCCTTTGAAAGTGTAGTACACTGTGGAGTTAATCAGATTGAAATGATTTTAAGAAGTGAAAATGCTACAAGAAAGTCAGAAAAGGTTCCTTACCTGTTCTACCAGCATCCCCTATTAAAACAAAGAATTTTAAAATCCAGTTTATACTGATACACAGTTGTTTTCTATATTGTTGTTTCTAACTATCAAACTAGCAAACAGCTAGTTTGGATACAGTCAAATGAGACTGATCTGTCATTATTCATTCCAGTTTTTCCTATAGTACCCATTACTTCTCATCTGACCCGTAACAATAAGTCATGCCTAGAAACTAAGACTGATAGGAAGTAATGAGAATAATCACTTGCATAGGCTATAAGAGTGGGGGAGGGAGGAGAAAGATGGGAAAACAATACATTCATGTAATACATTCATGTAATTCATTCATGTAAACTCCTTTGTGAAAGGGATGAATTATACTTCAGAGTTGGGTTGGGTTTGGGTGGTCTGCTCATTTTATTTTGTAATGGCAAGCTATTACCCAGTCTTTCAGAAGTCAGCATGGTAACCTTGGGTTTGTTGACATGACAGGATAAAGAGATGTATTAAATTTAAGCATGACTAACATTAGGCTGCAAGATCATGGGCTTTTTTGCTCCAACATAACTTGCTGCTGTCCAGTGAGAAGTGTCTCTTTCCTTCCTGCCTGCTTCTCCCAGCTCAAGACAACAGTTTATTTTCTCTCCTGTATTGTGCTGGTGAATGCTGGCCCATTTTGAGGGCCAATTTAATTCACTGAACCATGGAATTGATCACTTCTGGCCTAGTTGGTTTGCTGCTACATGCATGGGCTACATTAGTTTAATGACCAGTGAGTGGCTCAATGACATGAGGTACACAGCAAGATGAGAGAGTCAGGAAGAGATGAGAAGGTGGCCACTACGCAGGAGTGAGTTATATCTGCTCTTTATGACTTGTGGAACTGGATCTTCAACTTCTACTACGCATTGCAGGTAGGCTTTTCCTCATAATCAGTTACAGTTTTATAAGGAAAATATGTAAACAGACAGATCATCTGAACAAAGATTTGTACCTTCTGTCTCTCATCCTCTCCCATTAGCTGCTGGAATTATTTCCCTGCTCTACTTAGAACTTGGAGAGCAATTCATTTTTATCTCTAATGTAAAGATTTTAAATCCTAGTTTTAATTTTTTATTACAACTGATACTATATGAGCATCCTGGAATTTTATAGAATCATATGAGCCAAAACAGTTAGTTACTACTATTCCTATGGCACAGCAATCATGCAGTGTGCCTTAGGTATCCACAAAAAGGCTAAATATTGCCAGACTTTGACGTGAATTAGACTTGACAAGTAGGATGAAAGCAAACAAAAGGAGAGACAATGGGAGGAGAATGTTAGAACAGAGGGATTAGGAAATGCCTTTTAGGTTTTTTTATGCATCTTAATAATTCCCTGTGGAGTTATAATGAATTTGTTTTATGCACGAGGATATCCTGTCAGTGTCGAATAAAGGGCAGGGTGGGGTCAGCAGTCTCTGCTGCAACATCTGACTAGTAATAACCGAGTCCAGGTTAAATATCAAGATCGCCAGTGTCACCCTGACACATGAACAGGATCTCCCACCTCTTGCAACGTGTTGATATCCACACCATCCCCTTGAATAACTCTGAGATACGGTGGCAGCAACTTGTAGCCTTTTGAGTTCTCTGTAATGGGAAACTTCTTCCCTAAGATCTCCAAGACCTATTGAAAAGAGAAGAGAGACAGTTCAAAATTAGAATATAAGCCTGCCATTCCAATAAAGAAACAACTTCCACATTTGAATCATGCTCTCTCTCTCTCAAAAAAAAAAGAAGAAAAATCCATAAGTATGTCCACATATCCAGCTCTAAATCTACCCACATAGGCTAAGAAACAAAAAGCATGTCAGCCATTAGATTAAAGCAGTCACAGATCATACAGCCTTTATGGACTTGTACTCAAGACCTAATCAGAACCTGCTTCCCTCCTTTCTCTCTTTGGTTGCTGTGAGTTTTTGCTATTAAACATGTCAACTGAAGATTCTGCTCTTCTTTTGACCTCCCTTAAGATGGTGGATGAAGTTTTCAGTTTTCTGAGATTCTGTTAGCCACTAATAATTAAAATGAAACACTTCAAAGTTTTCCTTATCAGCTCTGATAAAGATTATTCAAAGTCCATGTGTGATGTCACTTGTCCCAAAAGAAAAGTGATAAAGTTGCATGTATCTGATTTAATACAGTCTCAACATAATTAAAACCTCCCCTACTTTCTTAATAAAGCGTGGCTGGCAACTACTCAAATTCAGATATATCAAACAGCTTTTATTATAGAACTGCAACAGTCATTGTGCTCTCTAAGGAGCTACAAGGCAAGAATAATTTTTTAACTTGGACATGCCACTGACTTAAATGCATGTCTTAAGAGAGAAGAGTGCTAAACTTGTCTTCGTAGCATAAACCAGTAAATTACATTAATACACAACTAAACTTGGTGGTAAGAAGTTCTACTGGCCTGGCATTTACTAATATTCAAGTTGTTTCCCATTTTATTTGTCATGAAGTGATGAAAAGTTTCTCCTTACAGAACCATTTCAGCATCATTAGACCTAGTAAAACTGGTAACTGTTGTAAAAGCTTCAAGAATGGCATGCAAGAATGGGTTTGATGATGAAAAAGATTGAACTATTCAGACTAAAGTTTTCATGTGTATACTGAAATGAAGCAAGTGTTTACATTTTTCATAGGTCCAAATTATCCAGCATCAACTACATACTACACATATCAAAAGTTAGAGCATTATGTTCCCTATGTTTATTAGCCAGCCAGTACAAAACAATGACCCTTCCCAACAGTGTGTATCAATGACTTCAAGAAAGGATTGATTACCTTTAAAACAGTGTCAAGCGGATTCCCAGAATCTGGTCTAATAATAAGCGGTGCCTCTGGACTTCGGTCTTCAATTATATGCCTCAAGTCATCACCCCATATTTTTTCACAAGCATTGTAAATGTCATAGCTGTCACTAACCACAGATACAGGCACTGAAGAAAACTGTGTCACTATGTGTTCAAAAGCATCTTTTTCATGATCTTTCCCCCAAGCCGTTATGGTACTGTAAAGTTAATTGAAAAATGTGTATTAGAGCAGCATTAATATGTAAACCCACACATTCTGTATTTCCTACCAGCAGCAGTTCAAGACAACGCTAGGCAATATGATTACAAGACAGCATAAATTATGTGCTTATCAGCTCTGTGTTGCATAGACAGTCAATATACTATACACTAAGTAAACAGCACCCTGTTATCTTTGACAAGTCAGACAAACACTTGACGCATGAAACCTCTTTCACATGTAAATGTGATTTTTTTTCTTTATTTATTTAGTATTTGTGAGTTATTCTGAAATCTGAAATTCATGCAGTTGGGGAACTACAGATGCAAGAACAGAACATCTGCCCTGGCAACTTCAGACTACAAAGAGGGAAACAGAGCACTAGCAGTGTGTGTTAGGAAAATCTTAGAAGAAAATACAATTTATTTTCTTTTTTAACAGTCACATAAAACCATTATGCTCACTCATACAAGCTTTCTTCTAGAGGAACCTCAGGGCATTACCCTTGGTACAAGGGTACAGGCAAGCACATAAAACAACGCTGCTAGGAGAGGCAGTAAGTTACTGAATGCCAGCTGACTTGCAGTGGCTGTCCTGTACAGAGCTGTCACAGATCAGGCTGTACAGATCAACCGACTCCAGTGACTTGCATGTGAACACCTACAAATGCTCTCATGCAAAGCACGTGTGCAGTAAGAGCTAGAGAGCATTGAAGTTTTACCATGAAATGCCACCATTAACTACTGTGTGGAGAAACCCCAGATCACAGTAGTGAAGAGACAAAGCAAAATGTGTTTCAAAGAGGCTGGGGCAGCCCAAAGAACCACCTTGGTGGCATGCCAGAGGTAAGCATCACTCTCACAACACAACCTCACGTTGGAGGTTGTGTAACAGTAGATCAACTCAGGAAAAATTCAAGCTTTTTGCATGAGAGGCTTTTTATGTATTAACTTGGAAAGAGTGACTGCAGTCTGCCTTTGGCAATGTGAACTTTAACTAGGGCAGTTTAAGCTGTCCGCTCTCATACCACCACTCCAATACGCTGTGCAAAACACGCTCTCTTGGCTCCACTGACTTGCCCTCATTACAAAGAATTTTATAGTTGCTTGGGCCGTCATTTTTGGACTCAACTGTAGTATTAGACTAAAGAGTTTCAGACAAAATTTATCACTTCTACTGATCAAGCAGGAGGTCTAGAACAGCACTAGAGCAAGGGTCCAGAAAGTTATGTGTCCCTTTAAAGATGCCTACTACCCCACAAGGATTGTCATGTAAGCATTTCCGTTATCTGTCTTGCAATCCTAAATGAAAATATCCAGTATTTAAAACCACTAGATTTTTACTTGATAGGAAAAACCCAGCAATCCTTTCCTTTATATTCTGCCCATTTCAGTTTGCAAAGATGCAAGAAAAATCCAAGGACCTGTATTCACTTCTGAACTTCTACAGGAACTGGATATAAAAAAAAAAAAAAAAATAAAAAAATCAGAGCTTTTAATCTCAAATGTCTCAATTCTTTACTCTCAAAAACTCATTCACAATTCCTAGTGAGAGATCAAGGATTTACCATTGGCTAAACTAGTTACGCTAACAGGAATCTTTAGACCAACTGCCTCTTCTGGAAGGAGAACATTACGTGGGAGAATCCAGAACTGCAACTTATATGGTTTTGCACTTTATGATTTTATGTATAAAACAAAATTCAAAGTTCATAATATGAATCCTCAATATCTACTTTAACCCGTAAGCCTTCAAGTCCGTTCTAAAAAGAATCATCCAAATTTACTTAGACACTGATAATAAGATTATAGTTAAAAACATTTGAACACATTATAGTTAAGAACAACCATGCCACAGTTGTGCCCCTAGAACATACAGAGGCATCCGTATTGAACTTCAGCCTTAACAGCTGAATCAGTCATGGCTAATAGGGTATAAGTGAAACAGCTTCTGGATACAAAGATGGAGAGGAAAGAATTACGTTTTGTTAAGCTATATTAAAAAGACATTCACAGCCCTACCTGTGTTCAGCAGCTGGAACAGAATACCCTGGAACTGGATCTTTTGTACCATAGTACTTTTTAATTAATGCAATTCCTGCTACAGTGTCTGTTCCTTTGAAGTTTACCAAATGAGCTGAAGCTCCTATCCCTGCAGTCTGAAAAAGACACAACTTTCAGTTGCCATGCCAAATATAGATGCCTAAATCCAGTCATCGCCTAGCACTAGTTTGTAACAGCAAAACTGACTCAGTTTCTGTTTAACCAATAACCTCAATACATTTATGCAGTAAAGACACCTTCCATACAGAAGAAAGCTCTCCCAGTCTAGTGTTACAGTTTTGACACATACCTATCCCCTCACCCCAGATCTCCCCTCTCCACACTAAGTCCAAACACCACTCTATGCATTTGCAGTTTCACTGCTCAACAAGGACGCAACTGGTAACAGATACATGCTACAATCCTTTACAGTTAAGAACCATTAGACTCCTCAAGTTATTAGACAAGACATATTACCTCTTGTGAAGAAACTCCTCTGTAGCCAAAGTCATGCAGCTTATACTCCAGTCCATCTAAGCTGCCAGATGTCTCTAGCAAATATTTGGCCAAAATCTTTTTCTGCTCTCTAGAGTTCGTAGCAACCGTGATTGGATACCATGACTGCACAAGAATGGTCTACAACAAAACCCATCACATTATTAGGTGTAGGTTTGCTTAGGACTTGAAAAATCCTCACTTGGCATTTAATCAGGCACAAAAGGGTCTAATTATTTTCATCACCCATGCGTCCATGAGTTTGCTTTAGGACTAAAGTAATTAGCCTTTATAATACCTTTATAAGGCAGGCCAGCTATTGACCATCTCTGGAGTTATCATTCCCAAGCTACAGCCACACAATTCCCCCCATCCTTCTTTCCTTGTGGATAAAAGCACTGTAAGATTTTCCTTTAAATCTGTCACAATCTCTTACCAGGAGGAGAAAAGGTCTCTATAGGAGCCCTAAATAAAGAATCCAGGCTTATTTAAAGCAGAAAATGAAAACTGCCAGAGATTTCCCCTTAAACCAGTATGTGATTCAGCCTTTAAGTGCATTAATATTTATTTAGAAAAAATATGCAAACTTTCCAAAACTGACCTCAATCCAATTTGTGAGCCAGTAGCACTCTGGATCTGTGTTTTCTACTGTGAAAAGCACATTTCCTCTGGGAATTACAGAGCCCTCAGGTACAGCCTTTATTTCTATAGGAAGATGGCCATCATATTTCTGCGTAAGAAACAGTAATACTGTTAGACAATGGGAAAGATTAGGACTTACCTCTCGCATTCTACATAACTACATACACATAAAAGTCAGGCTATGAGTATTTATAAAGCCTTTTTCTTATTAATTTCTTTCAGCCCTAAAAATAACTTGATGTGTGCATACCCATCCGTCCAAATAAATAAATAAATAAAAATCCATATTTATCAAAATTAGGAGGAAAACCCTGTAACTTAAAAATAGTCTATTTATCAAGCCAAATACTGGTTATCAGGTGTACTCCTTGTGCAAATTGAGTCAGGAAGGCCTAAATATTCTATTAAAATATGTAACTTCTACCCGCAGAACAAGAAATACTCGCTACTCAGTTTTCTGCAGTGCTTCTACATCAAGTAAGATTAAAAAAAAAAATAAGAAAAAATAAAAGTTTAGGTATTATCTAGGGTTTCAAAAGAAACCTCTCGTTTTGCTTAGCATAGATGCGCGCTTTGTTAATTTATTAGGGCAGGATCTGTTTAATATCTATTTTAAAGAATATTTTATCATCTCAATTATCCTCCAAACATGACATCTAATCTTGAAGTGTCATTCTTTCGTCAAATTCAGTCTTTCATCCCTGAAGGACTAAACATTGTGTGAAATACGCCTTTTGAAAAAAAAATAAGTTGCAAACAGCAAACTCAAAAGGGTTTTAACTTTCTAAAAGAGCTCTGCAAGCCAAACTGATAATACTTATTTTTGTATATCAATATTTGTTGACAGAAACTATTCTTTAAAGGCAATAAAAATTGCATTCATTGAGTAATTACACTGACTCATAAGTAGCATCTAAGCTTGCTCTCCAGTGCCCCAAACACATCAGAAGTGTCTCCTACATTACAGTTAAAAAGTTTCTTTGAAAGTATAATATGCTGAAGCAAATTGTGTTTATATACCACACAGGGTTTAGTTGCCAGACTGAGAGATGTCTGTTCTGGATTAATAAATGACAATGAAGTCTTTAAAATGGCTCAAAATAATCTATTAGTGATTCAATGAAGACAAAAGTATAGTTAAATGAAAGAACAAAACACTTCAAAGCTGCTGTAGGTGTTGATTTTGTCCATGGAAAAAAGCAACCTGGTCATTCCATAGCACTGTGTTATAGCCCTTTTCAAAACTGATAGGTAGAATTAACTTGTACAATTCAGGGCTTACGTCTCAATCACTTGGATCAATTCCTGCCAACTTCCAGCCTTCATACTACCACATCGCTCTCCAGGCAGTCCATTCCTCTCTTTCACCCCTTCACCCTATCAGTATTTACTCATATATTTACTCTCAGTACAAATTAACACATGTACATTTCAATTTCATTTTGGCACTTCACTCATACTGCCTCTGCTCCCTCCACTTCACCAACGCTACAGGTTAGGTAACAGAGCCAGAGAGCAAACTGTGCTAGGTACGTGAACTACACAGGAATTCAGCAAGCAGAAGCAGGGTCTGTGTGCACATATAAGGGCATACAAAGACCCAAAGGATACATACGCTTCCTGTTTGAGACCCACCAGCATCCAAGATCAAGAAGTGAAAGTCATATTTATTTATATAGATGCACAATTTTAACAAGAAAACCTGACAAAGGAATAAGCAATCTAAATAGCGGGCATGCAGGAAGGCTTCTTTTAACTAAATCAAAAGCTGATCAGAAAATCAACTCAGTTAAAACTCAGGGTGGACAGACATGCAGCATTAAAAGTGTATTAATTCAGTTTGGTCAAAGAGGAATCAAGATTACTTTAAATGCAGATGAGAGCAGTTCACTACGTATAACACAGCCTAAAAGGGAATATAGATTGAATTCGCATCTGTAGTTACTTGAAATGGCCACAAGTCCCTACAAACCTCTCCATAGCTCCCTCTTACAAAACAGCGGGCTTATTTACCTTGCTGCCATTTGCAACATTTAGCTGAAACTCACTTTTCTCTTGCACACTTTATGGTCCACCCTGGTTGCAAGATGACATCCAGATGTCATCAGACAGATGACACCATAAAATAATTGCAGTCAGATCATCCAGGGAAAAAATACAAACAAAGAACTACACAAATGTGTTTTCAAATGCCAAAAATACTCCTGCGCTAGAATCTACAATGAAACTTAGCATTTAATTAATCTGCAGAGATTAGAACAGCTCCGATGAATGCTATTAGCCTGAATCCGCTGCTTTTGCAGAGAAGAGATGTTTGCAATTACTTGAAGATTGACACCTTTTGAAACAAAAGGGAAAGAGGGTAATTGTGGAAAGACCTAATTTGAATGATTTTCGTGTCAGAAGTGCTCAAGCGTTGTACTTCATAATAAAGTTCAACTTAAGTATTTGAAAAATTTAGGAAGCAATTGAACAAAATATCCATTTTCTGGAAGTATTTACACATGCAAGAAGCTGTAATGCTTTCTGCATTAGGATAAAAACACTTATGATTAGGCACAGAAAGTAATGTAAATGATGCAAGCAACCACTAAGCACTGTATTACATACAGAGACTTGGCAACAAGCCCTCTCTTATACTAGCTGGCTGACAGCAACCATAAATCCTTATTACCTACAAAGCCATATTTGGCATTTCAAAGGATGAAAATTACTTTTCTCCAAGGAATTACAATTACACAATTATTCTTTGACAGCTGCTTCTCCCTGTACACTAAACATAAAAAGCTAAATTTACCCAGTCTTTACTATCATTAAAATGAGAGACTGCTCTACAGCTGATTCACAAATCCTTCATAATGGTCTCGTACTATTTTCATGAATTTTTACCTCCAGAATATAGTTCCATCCCTTTTCGTTGAAGACATCATCTTGAAAATGCTCCCTATAGACTTCTTTGGCTTCCTTGATTTTCTCTTTGGTCACCACTTTACCTGTAGTTTTAGAAACAGATAAAACCTTAGAAACTTATGATATCCAACAATTTATAAACTAAGTAACAAAAAAAGGAAGACACAGAAAAGTCACTCTGCCTCCAACAAAGACATGAAGAACACATCAAATGCAGTTTACTATGTTAAAACCAAATTTTACTTTATTATATAGATCAGGATGCTCAAGAAACCAACAGGATAAAAGTACACTCGTGGCTTGCAGGTGACTCGGGAACAATTTGAGGTTATCACTCTTTTATGACGGTTAAACACCTGTCACGAGTTTCAGCAGCAGTGTTTTTCCCAGAGGAATGTGATGACTGTGCAAGTTGGCACATGCAACAAGACATAACCAGACTAATACAAGGGTTAAGCTATGCTGCTCCAGGGAGAATCCCCATGGGAGGCCTTACGACCAGTCTTTGGTGGTAACCACCTTGCAATAGGAACTGCCAGATTAACCACATGATTTGAATGTGCATTGCTACTGCTATAGGACCAATCACCCACTGCAAACATTAGAAAATAATCCTTAGAGAAACAAAACAAGATTATTGAGTGTTTTGATTTTAATGGAATTCCAGTCTTTGGTGGAACTAGCAGTTATTTATGGATTCTGGATCAAGACAATGATATTAAACCATATGACTAAAGTTTTCCTTCTGAAGCCTGGCAGAAGGGAACTTGAATTTAGGTCAGAACAGGTGATATTTGCACATAACACAAAAAAAGCAAACAAAATCTTAAATGGCCCCAAGGAATTTTCAGATGTTACTCTTAAAATTGTCAATATTGAAAACACTTTGACACATACCTGCCGTATTAAATGATCTAATCAGAGGGGCAATCAAAATTTAAGGGAAATTAAAACCATTATTAGTTTACACAGTAAATAAACCTGCAAATACAGACTGAAATTTATGTTTAAAATACAAAATGTATTTTTCCTTGAATCTTTCTATCTCCATGTGATTCTATGCACAGTCTTGCTCTACTTCCACTCATTTCATCTTAGCCCACTGAAGGTGGGATGAATATGAACACCTCTCCATTTTTAATAAACCACTGGCATAAACAAACATAGTTAAGAGGTGACTGAATTAAGAAGTCAACACCATTTTATGAGAGTGGACATATAATTTTCACAATCATAAATCAGATCTTACACATGCCACTACCTATACCGTTCCAAGATAATCTGGAACTGCTTCATCTGTAAGACTCCAGGCTTGAGGAAAAAATCAGATATTTATTTTCAGGTACAGTTTTACTAGAATTTGACACAGTTACCTTTTAAGTATTTATTCAGAATGTACTGCAAGCCATAAAAAACAGTTTCTTCATATTTCACTTTCCTTAACTTAGAATTTTCAGTCTTCTTCTCACGACATTCAAAGTAGGAATACACTTTGCTTGTATTAGGTGGATATTGCTTGTAGTGTGTAACCTATATTAAGAAAAACTTCAGTAAGAGCTCAAAACATCACTACAAAGCACAAGAGAAATTATATTTGTACATTAAAGCTTAGAGTAATTCCCAACTCTTCTGGACTATAATTACTTATCCATGCACATTGTACACAGTAAATATTTAGGGGATTTCTCCTTTTTTAGCTGCCTTCAATTTTCAGTTCCAAGGACTGACTTCCTTATCTTATTCTTTGCTTCTGTCAAACCTTTCCCCCTACAGTAATCTTCATGGTCAGCTATTCCACTCCCCTGATAACTTGGCTTTGATTAACTGGAAAAGACACTGGCTAGGATTTTAGGAGCAGCACTGAGCACTGATCCTTCCCTTGTCTTTACTTATGAGGTTTTCCAGACCAATCAAATAAAACCCAATCTTGTCATGCAAGTTTTCTGCTTTTACTTCAAGCAAAGCACTGCAATGCAGGCATGTAATGGAGCACAAACCTACTCTGTTCCAATTCCACTGCCATTCAAAAGCAGAAGGCTTAAGAGTAGCACTGTTAGACCCAAACACAAACCCTGGCTTTTAGATTTAGTTCTAGTTATTAATAAACCTCTCACTTCACAAATTATAACATGTCCTTTCCTAGTTCTACACAAAGCTTCCAAAGTAGTAAATCACACTGCCAGCTCACAGTAAACTCTCTTCGGGATATCATCATGTTTAAAGGGAAAAAACACCAATAAAACTCAAAATACACCCCCACCCAACCTGCCTTCACCTCCCTTACTGTGGAGCGGACAAGAAGACACTGTTTTACATGTCTTTCTAATAGGAATAGGAGCACACACACTACTCCCTTACAAAAATTATTATTGCATGGACTCCCAGAAAAAGAACATGTAACAAAACATTAACAGGTTCATTCCCAGTAAGGCACAAGGAGAAGAAACTCCACATTTGGTTTGCACTGTTGCCACTTAAGAAGTTATAGCAACAGTGTGAAATATCTTGTTCTCTTTTATGACTGAGACTGGACTTTCATTGGTGCTTCTTCATGATTTGAGTGTACCACCTGGGAACTCTGCTTATTTCCATTTTTCATCCTACTGGCATGCCACATCTTACATGATTTCAGAGTAAACACTCAACACAGAGCCCGCCAGCTTCAAGTGCACATAGCAGACACCCCAGGAACAAGACCCCAGACCAGTACCTGAATTCCTTGTGTCAAGCTATACAGCAAACCAATACAATGCTGCTGTTCCCACCTCAACAGTTCAAGCAAAACAAAGAAAACACATCTGTGTGTGACTGCCTACTCAGGTTTCTCTCAAAAAGTTTAATTATCAAACTTACTAACTTCAGGCACGTCGCTGAAGCCAACACCTATATTATAATGAAAATTTGCATGATCTTAGACTATCATCTCTAAAAAAAAATTTGACTTCTGCAGTTCAAAGACATTTCTCCAGCTAAATACTTCTCTCTATCCAATGGGTACTGATCCAAATTAGCTTGAGGTGTACTTGCACTGTGCACACATTTGAGTTGGTGGCACCCTTTCCTATGGCATTTAAATACAGGTTTTTAGACACAGGTTCCTATTCTAGCTCTGCTTTGAAACATGATCACAAAACACAGTGCCCTAGCTGCAAATCAGAACTGGAGGTCGGAAACCAGGCTGGAATGCTAACAGCCTGATTTTTCCTTTATGTAGCATACCTGAGGAAATAGGTCCTCCAGACTACCTTGCTGGCAGTTTCAATCTAAAAAAAAAAAAACCCACTCAAGCTCCTCAAAAATTAAATCACAGGTTTAGCTAATTCTTCTGACTTTAGATTAGATCTTAACCTGAAAATACATACTGGATAGTGTCCAGAAAATAGTTATTTCTAGGAATTTAAACATAAACAAAAATTTTGTGCATGACAATGTCATGCACAAATAATAATGAAAAACAATAAAATGAAATGTCATTTTATCAATTAAATTGCTTCAAGCCCTTGAAAGAGAAAATTAATTCATTTTACAATTATGTGCATAAGATTCAATTATATTCTTCATACATTAGAATCTATTTAAACAGTAATGCACATCCTTGGCAATTAAGATGTTCACATCTAAGCAGACTCTACATCTGTAATTTTAAACAACTTGTGCTTCTTTTTACATTGCACAACACTGTTAGCTTTATCTATAAAGCTGAAATACTCCTTAGGTGTCTGCAAGGCTTCCCACAAACTACTCAGTATTTAAAGACACGATCAAAACTTGAAGTACCATGCTTTTCAAGCACTGCGTGCTCCAGCCATGCAGTGTAGGTACATGAGAAGTTAGGCACAAGACCTACATCCCCTTTCACTTGCCTGGCCATCTGCTTTGCTTCCAAGCTCTCTCCTAGCAGGAGCATCTGCCCATGAAACATTAAGGCTGCTCTGACCATTAGCTGGCATTTCTGGACTACTGAGACATGGGGAAGTAATACCCATTCACCAGAGTGATGCTCAGGAGGTTTGGCATGTAATGAAGTTCCCGAAAGATCAAGCTCTAGGAACTGGGAACAGCTCACAGAAGACACAAAGAATGCCACTGAAAACAAACCAAGCAATCAAACAAACAAAAAAACCCCAAACACACCACCACAAGGCACTTGGACAATGAAAACTATGTCCAAAAAAATGCCTAAGCTTTCCTTGCTGTCAGATGAAGTTTTGCATCTTTCTGTACTCTAAAGAAAATGGAGAGAACAAACCAGTGGCAACACGCAATTTTGAAACGTATTTTATGTGACGTACAGATCAAGACAGTATTGATAAATCTATGCTTTCAGGTAGGGCATGACAGAAACAGGACTTGTACAGACATGCTCCTGATAAGTAGGAGTCACTATAAAGTCAATAGGAAAACTGCCTCTACAGAAAACAAACAGAAAAACCCAACCAAAGACCCACAAACAAAAGCCCCTACTGGGATGAGGAGACCCTTATGAGAAAATGAAACCCCCAAAATATCTTCAAAGGCCTTTTGAGACGTAGTTCAAAGGCTGTGGTTTAGGCTTTGTCTACAAAAAGTATGACAACCTTTGAACAACCACCTACAAGGTAATGTACTATGACTGAAACAGAACACTTTTATTCCAGTTGTGATAGCTCCTTATTAAATTTTATGCAAATAAAGGTATATTCAGGAGAAGGAATACCTCCACGACGACTACATCTACTTAACTAAATCAAGTCAGCCATTTGAGAAAAACCATAAAGCGCAAAACTGCATTTAGATCAGCCATCCAAAAAAACCCACTCCAAATATTAAGAGTTAAATTATTAGAGAAGGAAATAAACAGGTTTCATCACAAAACAGGGATGGCTAAGATGAAAGCTACATTTTTATAGGCTAAGTAATAAGACCTTTGGCATAAAGGTCAATAATCGTATAGTCTACAGGCTTTGCTGGAGAAGAGATTGCAGTGCAATGACTTTAAAAAGTTATTTAAATCTATAAAACTCAACGATTTGAAAACATGAGAAACAGTCTGACATAAGAAGTCAGGCATGGCTAAATTCCCTGTTGGTGGTTTACTCCTAGTGCTCACCTAGGTCAGATGAGTGTGAACATGAATCATCAGAAAGATGCTTCTAAGCCCTGTCTACAGTGAAGAAAACAAAATGCCAAACATCTAGCCAGTAGGATCTTGCCTGTACCATAACTGTACAAGAGATACAATGATACAAGTTCAACTAAGACGGTATTCAAACATTCTGGAGTCATTTTGAGAAGTCTTTAGTGCAAAATGTGTACAGAACCCAGCTAACAAACCCATGGCACTGTACAGCCGCAAACATGAAGAATCAGAGGGATGGGTAGAAGATAAGCCAGAAGAAGCCTGGTCCTGGAAGCTAGTGGCTGGGGCATGTCAGGCCTGAGCATCCTCATTCCCATATACAACTTCCCAAGTCAGATGATTCTACTGCAGTGGTGCTTCTGGCATTTACACTGTGGAGACTTTGAAGCACCTCCGAATTGCCACCAGCCATGGTATTACATGTTATTTGAAAACACTGTGGAAAGAGGCCGTGATCTGAATGGCTGCTTTACCAAAACCTTTACAAAGTCTAGCCAATGGAGCAGTTAAAAGTAAAGCTTGCAAATAACCCATACTGAAAACATTGTTTGCAACAATAGTTTAGGTGGTGGACAAAAGAGATGGTTTAGTGGTGGGCTTGCCAGTCCTGAGGCAACGGCTGGACTTGATGATCTTGAAGGTCTTTTCCAGCCTCGATGATTCTATGAACTCATACTTGGGAACAAAGGGAATGCTTTATCAGATATACCTCACCACACACACATAACTAACAGCAATTAGGTAGCACTCACCCCCTTCAGGAAAAAAACACAGTAACTAACAAAACCCCACAACTGTGACTAGCAGTTATATTTAACAAGGATGCTTTTGTAACTTTCAAAGCAATCACAAAGGGAATGTACATTACAAACACAAGTGGAAATGAAAACAAAACAAAAAATCAGGATGGCTAAAAATCATAAGCTTATTTGAACAAAAGAGGAAAATTCAGAAGAATCAGTCTTCAGTAACTCAACAAAAAGAGCACCAACAGCAGCAGGTAAAGTGCAAGACACTTGAAATGAGTTAAAAAAGAAAAGGAAAAGAAAAACCCCAAACCTGAGAATCAGTACAGTCTTCATTAGGGACTGTAGTGATAGGATGAGGAAGAATGGGTTCAAACCTAAACAGGGGAAGTTCAGTTTAGATATAAGGAAGAAGTTCTTTCCTGTGAGGGTGGTGAGGCACTGGAATGGGTTGTCCAGGGAAGCTGTGAATGCTTCATCCCTGGCGGTGTTCAAGGCCAGGTTGGACAGAGCCTTGTGTGACATGGTTTAGTGTGAGGTGTCCCTGCCCATGGCAGGGGGGGTGGAACTGTGTGATCTTAAGGTCCTTTGCAACCCTAACTATTCTGTGATTCTATTTGATTATGAGAGTTTCAAATTACCACAGGAAAGTAGCCTTAGAGAGACTCCAGACCCCTTATTAAGCATGCATAAGTGAAGCAAATGCAGATTAAGATAATGTTTAAGAACTAAGTGAGACTATTGGGAGATACCTGTTCTCATGAGATGAGAGGGATAAGCTAATGTAGGTTATGACTGAAGGTTGATCTTGTACCACTTTTAATATCTCTGTATTCTAATTCATCCATCATCTCTAACATGCATTGAAAAATAAGAGGAATAGAGATGAGCAAATAAAAAGGTAAGAGAACAGTCAGTAATAAAAAAACTATGAAGAGAGCACACAAGCAACTGAATTCCTACACATTATCAACAGAGATGCTTTAAGTGACCACATCCACATTCATTTAAAAAAATAAGGTCAGGTGTAAGCACTAGAATGGAATATATTCTAAATTGCTCAGAGAAAATACAAAAGGTAATGCTTTACAGTGGATTTTTTTACCACTAAAGATTTCTGTGTGTTCTTGCCAGGGTTTAACCACAGCCAGCAGCTCAGCCCCACACAGCCTCTTACCCACTCTCCCCCAGTGGGATGGGGGAGACAATCAAAGGGTAAAAGTGAGAAAACTCATGGGTTGAGATAATGGCAGTTTAACAGGTAAAGCAAAAGCTGCACAAGCAAAGCAAATCAAGGAATTCATTCACCACGTCCCATGGGCAGGCAGGTGTTCAGCCACCTCCAGGACATCAGGGCTCCATCGCACGTAATGGTTACTTGGCAGGACAAACACCATCACTACCAATGTTCTCCCTTCCTTCTTCTCCAGCTTTACATGCTGCGCATGACTCCACATGGTGTGGGATATCCCTGGGGTCAGTTGGGGTCAGCTGTCTCAGCTGTGTCCCCTCCCAGCTCCTTGTGCACCCCCAGCCTGCTCGCTGGTGGGGTGGTGTGAGGGGCAGAAAAGGCCTTGGCTCTGTGTAAGCACTGCTCAGCATTAGCTAAAACACCTCTGTGTTATCAGTGCTGTTTTCAGCACAAATCCAGACCATAGCCTCATACTAGCTACTGTGAAGAAAATTAACTCCAGCCCAGCCAAAACCAGCACAGTTTTGCATCCAAGATTATCAAAAAAAGGTGACAAAATGCCTTATGTTTACTGCTTACACATTAGTGAGTAGTCAGCTGTACCACTTCGCATACTGCTACAAGTTTCCTGTTCCTTCATGAAAAAAGTAAAACATTTACCTTTTCAACAACAAAAGCTGCAATGATTCTGGAAGGGGTTACTTTCCATTAATTTAAAAATTGGCTGGATTCTGCACAGTTGCAGTGTTCCCCTAGAGCAATGATGCCTCGGGGTTTGTAACAGGACCATATGACTGCAAATTAAAACGTGGAAGATAACGAATCTAGACAGAGTAAAGACTGCTGCTTATAAGGAGCATCGAGCCAGATGCTTTTCCATTGACAGAATTACAGGAGGTAAGAGATCAGATTCACACCATCACCACAAGGTTTTAATTAAAAAATAATGCATATATGGGCTGCTGCAATGAATAGTTTGCAGTCATTAAGTACTAGTCAAAACAGGTAAGTTAAGATTACGGATGCATCTCCCTTGCATACCTCTAGCCTTCTAAATAAAGAATATAGAGGCTGTCAGATTCTGGAATAACATGCTCATGAGAAGTGCTTCAGAAGTAAGTGCTCTCCTCCATCCATGTGTAGTAAAAGAAGTCATTCAAAGTGACAAATACTTAAAATTCAACATGCAAGGCATACAGAGTTGAAACATATCTTTTAGGCTTCCTCGAAGCGTCCAGAAAGAACTGAATTCTGACACAGATCTCATTTATAGTCTAGATAGCAAGTCAGCTCCTCCTATGGGGTAATCGCATGGCAGCTTATTACAGCTATCAGTTTAATTACAAAACACCCCAAGCAATAGTAATACATTCCATTGGTAAAAGCAAAATAAGCTATCACTGCTTTAGAGAACAAGGTTCAGTCCTCATTTTGATAGCCTTTACGAACATGCAGTTCATGGTCCATCCAACCCAGGACTGGTATTACACCAGTCACTGGTGTCTTGCAACTGAACTACACAGCTTTGCTAAGCTGATCCTTTCAACAGTTTCAGACTTACATATACCCTCCTTGTGCAGAAATATATAAGTATGGGATAAACAGAGCATTGGGAATCAAAAAGAAGGAAAACAGAGAGCTGGTGTGTCACCAACATCAGACTAATGAAGAACTGAAGTGCATGGACCTTTTTGCTTGGGAAGCACAATGAGGAAACGGAACCTTTGCTGTCACAGAGGAACAAGATTGCGGGGACTTCTTGGCACAGACAGAAAAGTAAAACATCATGCAGCATGAACAGTGAGCTTCAATGAGCCTGCTGAGACCCCCTCTTGCAGCTCTTTAGAAACAACGATTTTGACTTCAAGTAATTTTTGGTAATACTGAGTCACTAGCAGAAAACTCTACTATCAAAGTGTCATCGCTGTAGTGGACATTCACACAATTAAGTTTTCCAGATAACATTACACTGAAGAATCTCCAGAAAAGTCTTAGGATTCAAAGAATTAAAAAGACTGCTCTTATTTATCAGCAAGATGCACACACACTGTACCATATACCCATGCTGAGACTCTGAGGGGATGGCATATAATACCCAGCACACAAGAAGAATTATACTGTTGGGGGATTTGGAGACACTTAAGAATATGCAACAAAGTGAAGAAGAACAAAAAAAAAAAAACAACCCTAACTGATGTAAAGACATTTTATCTTGTCGTGGAAGTTGGAGATAAACTACACCATTTGATGCCTGGCCTCAAAATCCCGGAGCACTTGTACAATTCAGTAAGCAACAGAAGCTCAGTAATGCAGCCAGAACGTAACAAGTATTTCTATATATAAATATCAAGTATACTAGAAATTAGCATGATACTCTGTTGTTTTTCCAAGAACAGCTTTTAAGATTTTGAAACTGAGTATTTGATAATCTTCTGTGATTTCAGAGGATTCCTGTGATGCGCATACAGGAAAATAGTTTAGAGGGAGGGAAGGCTGGATTAACTGTCTACAGACAAATCCCTACCTACCAAATTACCTTGTTTCTGAATTTTTATGGACACTGAACCATTAACCGATTTTCTCTGTGCCCCAAATTTCCAACTGTAGCAAAAGAAATGGGACGCTGGAGCTAATGCTCAAACTAATGAATTGTGACACATATGACCCCAAGATATCACAACTTTTTACCCACAGACAGCTGCCTAAGCAAGGAGCTAGGGTTGTACTGGCTAAGGCAATCTGCACATTTATATTCCTCTACCCCGACCTGTTTACTTCCACATGACTTTTGTCACCAACATTAGTTTGTATGGATTGGTGTCTACTGCAATAGGATCACCAAGTAAGCTTCTGAACTGATACAGGTTTCTTCTCAGAGTCTGAAATGTTATTTGTGGACAGCACTGCACACAAGCAGATGCTACAACTGTGGACAGTGCAGAAGTATCTAAAGAAAAAAAAAACCATACACAAGATCAATTCTCACATTTAATTGCTGGTAAGAGTGTTTGGTAATTCCTGTGAAAAGCCTGATGTTGCAACTACCAGATATTTTAGTGCAATTGCAACTGAAAGTGCTTGTGCAAAGGGAATTTCATTGATTAGGAAATGACAGTATCATCCAGGGAGAAGATAAGTGATGTTTGCTCATGCTACCTAACAAGATAAAAGAAACTGCTTGTTAAAGCATTGTTCAAAGAAGCTGGAGTTCCTAAGATTTGGGGAAAAAAGCTTACAGGAAAAGAGACAATTTGAATAGTCCTGACAAAGCAAGGTAGATAATTCCAACTGGTTTGAGTGTAACACAAAACGCTCTTAGCTGCCACAGAAAACCTCATCCAAATTCAGTTTTAAACTGCAAAAAAACCAACCCAACCTGAGGCCTTTACATAACCTCTTTAAGATTTCTGCCACTCCTGCAGTGTTACTAAATCATCATTCCAAGGAAAGAGTAAAAAAACCAGAAGCAAACTGGTCATCTGTCAGTCCAGTGCTCCTCACTATCACTAATCCTAGCGCAGACCCAGTGCATTTAGAAGAAGTAGTATGCATATTAGATTTAAATAGATACCATTTAAATGCAGGCCTACGTATGGTATTTCATGTGATTAGTCTCAGACATGGAAGTCGATCTTCCATATTTGAGTAAGTTTGATAATGATCACTTAAGTCCTCAATGAAAGCAGTTTTGGGAGCCCTCAATAGCAGCATTATGATGCTCTGACTGAGCTGCTCTAAGATTTATCAGTGTCTTCCAACACACCTTCCAACTAACAGCAGCAATAAATGCTACTAATTTCTTTACAAAAAGAGCACCTTTACATAGCATCATATAATAATATGACAAAGGAGCTGGGAAAGGTACACCACCACAAATCAGCGATGGGAACACAAACTGAAGGTTGTACTTCAGTCATTAGCCAGTAACATAACCTGGCTGTAACAGTGTATTTGCTTTTTCAACTCTTCTATTTAGAAGCACCCTCCTCCCAGCAACCCATAGATTCATAGAATGGTTTGGGTTGGAATAAAATCTTAAGACCATCTAGTTCCACCCCCCTGCCATGGCCCAGGCACTGGACCAGGTTGCTCAAGGCCCTGTGCAATCTGGCACTGAACACTTCAGCGACGGAGCATTCACAACTTCCTTAGGTAGCCTGTTCCAGTGCCTCACCACTCTCACAGCAAAGAATTTCTTCCTCGTATCCAACCTAAATCTCCCCTGTTTAAACTTGAACCCATCACTTCCTGTTCTATCACTACAGGTCCTGATGAAGAATCCCTTTCCAGCATCTATCCGAGTGATCAAATCTTTAAAGAGCTGTAACATAGTAAATGCTTTATAATGATAATCAGGATTGTCTCTGTAGCTTTGTTTAGGGCACAAATAACCTCTTAGACATGGCAACGCAGCTCCTGAAGGAAAAGTCTTCTAGCCTGGGAGACACAGGGCACATCTGTACAACCAGACTTCTGGAGTCACCCACTGGCTCTGCCCAGCGTCTAGAAGCTGTTTACATACACCAACGCAACGCTGCACAGGAGGAGGAGTTGGGCCTGGCCATACTCGTGTTGTGAGGCACGTCAAGAGCTCCCAGGTCAGAAATCACCGGATCGGAACACGGACAGCGTGCCTGCACTCGGCCTTTGCTATCAAGCACCACTGTTTTCAATCACCCCATGAAAAGCAGAGAGGGCTGCTAAGTACAATTCCCTTCTCTGAACTAAAACCCTGCCTCGCAAGTGTGACACTGCAATGACCACAAACTAAGCAGAGGATTAGGAAATACACACTTTAAAGTCAGTCCGCTGCTCAGAGCATTCTGCATCACAACCCGACACAGGACCGCAGGCAGCGGGCAGCCCGCAGGCCGTCCCACCCCCCGAGCGGGCAGAGCGGGAGAAACAAGACACGGAAAAGTAACAGCTCTGCTCGCCTCTAGCCTGCTACCGCGGCAACACGTGCGCCCACTCCCGGCCCCGACGAGGGCGGGAGGGCAGCGCAACGGCCGCCGAGGGATGCTCTGCGGGGCGGGCACTCCGCCCCCCGCCATGGCCGCCCCTCGCGCCCTGCCCGCCCCGCTCCGCACCCGCCCCGCCCGCTTTCACTTTCTTTTCTCACCCGTCCGCCGCCGGCACCCCCCGACAGCGCGGCCCTGGGCAACCGGGCGGGGAAGCGGGATCGGCCACACGCTCCGCGGCGCGGGGCTGCCGGCTCAGCCCGCGGCCAGGCCTCCGCGCTCCTCGCGCCGCCCCGAGGCCGGGCACCCCCTCTCACACCTCAGAGGCTGCAAGGCTCCCAGCTCCGGCCAGGTGGGCAGAGGGAAGGAGCCGGTGGCGGCAGGGCCGGCCCGGCTCGGTGCCCTGCGTGTGCAGCGCCCGTCGCCAGGCCCGGCAGGTCCGGTGCGGCTGCACCAGAGCGCCCGCAGAGGTGCCTCGGTCCTGCCCGCCCGCTGTGCCCGTGCCCACCTTGTAGGAGTCGGTGGCGAGAAGGATGTTGAACTCGGCCCCCGCCGCAGCGCACTCCATGTCGCCGAACCCGCGGAGGCGCCGCCGCCCGCACGGACACGACTGGGCTGCGCCGCTGCCCGCCGCCGCCAGGCGCTCGGTGCGGGGGGGAGAGAGGAGAAAAGGGGACGGGGACGGGAGGGGATTACGGCCGGGGGGCGGGGGCCTCGCGCGGCCTCCCGCGCCGCTGATTGGCTGCACGTCTCCGCCGCCGAGAGAGATGCCGTGAGGTCACTGCGCGGGCGGGGCGGGACTAGGGCGGCAGGCGGGCTCTGATTGGCCCCGCCGCCTGGTCGGTGCAGGGGAGGGAGGTGGTAGCTCTGACGTCACGGAAGGCGGGGAAGAGCCCCCCGATGCACGTTCCCTTTCATCGGACTCCGGGCGCGGGGCTGGAGGGTCGAGTTCGCCGCTGTGACGTCACGGCGCGGCCGGTGCGCGCTCTCTCGCTATTGGCCGGCGGTGCGGCGGCGTGCTCGGCAGGGCGCGCGGGGGGGGAGGGGAGGCGGGCAGCTTAGCTCCGGGCGGTGAGCGGTCTGCGCACGCGCAGGGATGGGAGTTTTGGTTCTCTGCGGCGGTTGCCTCTGGGCCGCGCTTACGGGAAGCGGTGGGGGCTGGCTCTGGCCGGGCGGACTCCCGAGTGTCGTGACCGGGGTCAGCTGCTTTGCCGGGAACGCTGTGCCCGTAAGGGAGGGCCGGCTCCCCGTCCGCCTTCCCGCGCCTGCTGAGTGCGGGAAGCCCGGGGCCCTGTGCCCGCCGATGGCAGGACGGTGCCCTCAGCTCCACTGAAGGCGAGCAAGGGCTGGGTGAGAGGGGGCGGCTGCCCGTCCGGGATGGCGCCTGGCCTCTTGTGCCTGTGGGGTGAAAGGGCCTCTCTGGGGTGAGGGAGCCCTAAGAATGAAGGAGGTCGGGGGGTGAGCCCTTCAGGAGTGACGCAGACGCCGCTGACAGGGTATCTGCCACTGCGCTTGTGCCAGGAATGGACAGGTGTGGCAGCCATGGGGCGTGCAATGGCTGTGCTCGGCTCAGGGCTCTTGGGCCCGCGTGATGACGGAGGAGGGAGATGAGCACAGGAGTTTCGGGAAAGAGGTGGGATAAAAAGAGGGTGGAGAACTTGCAAGAAGTTGCCCCGTCCCTGGCAGTGTTTAAGGCCAGGTTGGACGGGGCATTGAGCAACCTGGTCTACTGGAAGGTGTCCTGCCCATGGCAAAGGGGTTGGAACTGGATGAACTTTGAGGTCCCTTTTAACCCAAACCATTCTGTTGTTTTATGGAGGCAGAAAGCATATGTGCGTGCTTGAAAAAGCTGTGGTTGTATGGAGAATGACAACAGCTGTTGCCCCTGTCAGGTCTGGGATTGCCATATGGTAAAGGACTCCAGGCCTTCTAGAGCATCAAAATCTCCATCTCTGCTTCCACCACACTTGGTGCCAGTTGCTTCAGTGGGAGAATGTGATAAATTTGAATGGAAAAATACTTCCTTGTCCATGTTGATCAGAATATAACCGTTCCTTAGAAAAGCTTTATTTTATAACTGTATTTGGTCTTCTAATCTGTGTAAATACCTGAGGTTTTTGGATCATATTTAGCTATTTGAATTGTTCTGTGACAATAAAACACTACTTTTGGAGCAAGTAGCAAACATGGTGTCTGGCACAATCATTGGCTTGTCCATGTTAGGGAGATGGTTTTCTTGCTTTCTACTAATCAGATGTATGATGAAATAACATTAAATACCAACAATACTACTGACCAGTAATGCATTGAAGAAGCTGCTTAATTGGCTTTTTCTGTAAAACTATTAGTAAATTAACACTTAGGTTGATATTGGTGATATAACCCCCCCCAGAGTAATAACTGTTTATTAAGATGATTTAGAAAAGATGGGGTTTCACCAGATTTTCATAAAAATATGAATATCTGAGAGAATTGCAAAGAATGGAATCCAGATATTTTGGACCTTATTCTACATCAGTCCTGGTGGTTCCATAATTGCACTGTGAGCCGCATTCTTTTGATTACCTTTTTATGTCCCTGGTGACTTCAGCATGCTCTTGCTTTATGCACCAGGTCTTTTGTTTAATTATGACTATTTACTTACTGTTTGGAAAAGAAAAAAGGAAGGTAAACACTGACAGCTGCTAACAACAAGAAAGCTGTATGAAACCACTTTCATTAATTTTCTCAGGAGGGAAAGGGTTCCCATAGATCAGGAAAAAAATCACTGAAACAGTTAGAAACATTAAGGGAATATGTATATCAGGAATTTCCTGTATGCTTACCTCTGCCAGATTGTCTGTGCTGTCTTGCAATAAAACTCAGTAGCAGCAAGGGTAATTGCTATTATTGCTATAACCCACCATGAAATTGCAACTAACTATCTCCTTGTCTGAAATTTTCCACTTGTTCAGTCCCATGGGCACAAAGTTATCTCCTTGCTACCCTAACGCAGGAAAAAAAAGTTTGAAATTTCCATTTTCTTTCTTGGAGCTCTCGGTAGCTCTTCCCCTTCTTATCCCTCTGTCTTGTTTGTTGTTGCATAGCCAAACCAGTCTACTCTTTTCCCTTGGATAAACTGAAAGTGCTGTTCATTTGCTAGGCTGGAAAGCTGTGTTAAGGACATGGAATTATTGGAACAAGTCCAGAGGAGGACCACGAGGATGATCAGAAGGTTGGAGCACCTCCCGTATGAAGACAGGCTGAGAAAGTTGGGGCTATTCAGCCTGGAGAAGAGAAGGCTGAGTGGAGACCTCATAGCAGCCTTCCAGTATCTGAAGGGAGCCTAAAAGGATGCTGGGGAGGGGCTCTTCATTAGGGACTGTAGTGATAGGACAAGGGGTAACGGGTTCAAACTGAAACGGGAAGTTTAGATTGGCTATAGGGAAGAAGTTACTGTAAGGGTGGTGAGGCACTGGAATTGGTTGCCCAGGGAAGTTGTGAATGCTTCATCCCTGGCAGTGTTCAAGGCTAGGTTGGACAGAGCCTTGGATGACATGGTTTAGTGGGAGGTGTCCCTGCCCATGGCAGGAAGGTTGGAACTAGATGATCTTAAGGTCCTTTCCAACCCTAACTATTCTATGATTCTATGACTTTCCTTAAGTACAGAATTTTTTTTCTGAAGTTATCTGCACTTGCCTCCTCCTTGATTCTTTTTGTGGAGTGTCCCATCAAGGCGACAAGAAGATGGTAGGATAATTTGAAATTACCTCTATATACAAATCTCCCTTGTTTTGCCCTCAGACTTTCTTCTGTGATGTCGTTTATGTGGGAATTTTCTCCCTTTGCCACATCCTTTATCTGTGTATTTTTCGTGGTGAAATTTCTCTGCCGCAGAAGACAATTCTTAATTTTTGCTTGGAAAGTCTATTTTAATGTAAAGTAGATTAGTAAAAAGAAAAAGATAAATTAATTTGATCACATCAATCTTTTATCTTAACTGTTGCAAGAAATTAGAAATGGCAGAGAAATGCTGCAGGGCTTTTTTTTCATTTCAGTTAAAAAAGAGACATTTCTCGCTACTGAATTGTGCTGATTGATCTTCAGACCTTCAATAGAATAATTAATAATGATTTGCTTAGATAGGTATTTTTTGTCAGCATCTTCCTCCTCCTCCTGCTGGCTCTTTGTCGTATCTTACAACGTGCCAGAGCCAGAATAATGGTTTAATTTAGCTCATATGAACATATCTAAAGCTGTATCTGCAATGAAATATTGTGAAGTTAGGACACTTCAGAGTATTAGGAGAAAATGGTATTATGCTAAATAGAACTCTTTTAAATCACAGGTTGCTGGTAAAGGGAGCATATTATAAGTTTTGAAAAAATTAAATACAACTCTTGCAGCAGTCAGTAGATAGTAGGAGTATAGTTACAACAGCAGAAGAGAAATAATCCTAGGAACCTCAGTACTCAAGTCCTGTGCTGTATTTGCCATTTATTACTACGAAACTGTCTTTGGACTGTTCATCTGGCTTATGGAAATCAGCATTTGTCATGTATGTGAGGCTTAACTTCTCTGTTCAGGTAGAATCACACCAAGAAATCTTGTTCTTCAATTTAAATGCAAGTTCAGCTAAATTGTTTCTGATACCATTTAGCCTCCTGATAGAGTCAGAGTTCTTCAATAATTATCTTCTAACGTTTGGCATTTGAGAGGTTTTTAGAGGTACTCATTTAAGTATTTTTAACAAAGCTCTAACGGTAGCTTTAAGAAATTCATATTAATCAAGGGACATGCTTTGTTCCCCAGGGCTTTCTGATAATAAATTATATTCTTTGTAGCAGAAGTGTCCAGTCAGCATTTAATGTATATAAAGCCTATAATGTAGTCTGCTGCTGTATTTGGAGGAAAGCTATCCTGCAAATATGTCCTCAGGTTGATGTCTTGGGAAGAATACAGGGACAGCCAAATGCAGGTAGATATTGCATTATATCCCTTCTTTGATCACTGTTGCAAAACTTGGTATTTCTTTCATCTAGCTGTGAAAGTCCTATTGCAGTTGCACAGAAGATCTATGTGACTGAAATGTCTGCACACACCATGGTTATTCACAGAGTATGAGTTTTTCCCTTCCAAAGTGTTCCTAGTTCTTTTGGTCATTAATTCTGAGCCCGAACCAATCCCCTGTGCTCCCTTTATTTGTGTGATAATTCCAAGGCATATTGACAGATTAAATATCAACATTACTTCCTAATATTGTCTTAATATTTTTCTGTTCAGATATGTTGGCGCAAGAGCAGAATTTTAGCTGTGCTCCTTTGTGCCTTAGGTTTGGTGCAGCTAGTACTTATAGTGGTGTTTAAGCTTATAATGATTGGCAGCAAGTCCCTCAGTGCCTGACAGCCAGGCTGGTATTGCTGGAGTTTATCAGACATCTGTCACTCTCCACCTCAGCGCCTACAATTCTGTGCTGTAGAGCAATAAGGAAAGCAGAGTGGAGCCTGTAGATGTTTTTCAAGGCTAAATCTCCTAAATCTCCTTTCATCCTTCCTAAAGCATTCCATCCTACTTCATTCTTCAGCATCTCAGCAGTGTTTCCTCTGTACTCTTGTAGCGTTCTGTCACCTCTGGCTGGGGCTCCAGAGTTAATCAGTGCATAACTGGTTAAGAACATCCAGGTAGATTTTAGTTGGCTTGAGAATTTAATTCTCATTGCTAAACAGTGTCCACCAATAGTCCTGTTAAACAGTATCCCAGTCACAGGGGATCATAGAGAGCTAGATCATTTTGAATTGAAGCCAATAAAAAAATCCTGACACATCGTTTTAAATCATATTCTGTGAATGAAGCAAGCCTAGTATTTCTGTCTTCTAGTTTTTCCAAAGGCCTTTCTTTAAAAATTAACGTGCTATGCAGACTGCATAAATAACTGACTAGAATATGTATGAAAAATAAGAGGAATTGCTTTATCTATGCAGTATGTAGGACAAGGTTAAATTCAGTGCAAGATTTGGTTTACAGGAGATGGCATTCTTCTGGTGAGTAGTTGCATTATATTATATGTAATCTGATATATAGATCTTTTGTCTGTGCATGTGTATATATTTATAACCCCCCCTAATATTTTGTTGAAATACTGCTGCTTGATGGTCTGTCTACTGAAGTTCCTGTTCAGTCTGTGGCATAGCATCTCTTCTGAACTCCAGCTACCAAGAGGTGTTTGTGTACTGCAGGACCTGGGTCAGCAAGATTCACACCTCAGCACAGCTAACCTTCAAATGTTTGTTAGACTTCATGCTCCTGAGTGTGAGTCACAGCAAGTCAGTTTTTCTTTATACCTTCTTAAGAACTGTGTCTTGCCATTTGGTCTTATCTTTGGAAGTCAATGAATGTGTTTCTTCTGGGAGCTGGATTGCTAGCTTTCCAGACATGCTGTGAGACTTCTTGCCTTGGTTTTGGAAGAGGTGAATTTCAGATTATGAACATGGTTTTGTATCACAGCACATGAATTTTTATTTCTTGATATTCATTGCATAACCAGTACTGAGGTTTTCGTATTTTCTTCAACAACAACAGCAGTTCAGTTGCTTCATTGTTCAGAGTAACGTGAAGCTGAGATAACTTGAAATGCTGTCATGCAGGTGGGAGAATGCCACAGGACACCCTGAGGCTTCCTGTGTTTCAGAGGTGCCTGACTGGTTCTGCACAGTTTACCAGCATTGGCTGAGTCCTGAGGCTCCCTCCTCAAAGAGCCGCTCAGGTGGATCTGCTCTGCTTTTTTTCCAGTGCTTAGGATTCCTTGTGAGCTGTATAGCAAGTAAGTGTTGCACTTGGACATTTGAGTGCATCTCTGTGGCACCAGATTAGATTAAGAAAGACCTTCCTGATGAAGAACTTGCTGAATCCAGCATGGCTGCATGGCTCCATGAAGTTAGAGGTGCTGATGCTGCACTTCTAAGTTTTCCTGGTTTTGCACCGTGGTCCAGATATACAGTCTATGGAGCTGGCGTGGATCAGTAGAGCTTATTCTTCATGTTCCAGATAACGTAAAAGTGGCTAAACTGCTTCCAGATAAGAACCAACACTGAAAGCTGTTTAACCTTATTTGTGCAGCATGGCATCTGAGCCAATAAACTTTGTATTAATAACCTCTGGGCTCTACAGGGTGTGTCCATGGCACAATTCATGTACAACTGAAATAACCCTCTACAGCCAGTTAAGTGATGGTGATGGAGTGTGGGATGAAGTGCAGGAAGGGAGCTGACATGAATATTAGACTGGATCACCTGTGCTTTGCCCACACATCAAATTTTCCAAGCACCCAAACAGCTGGGTTTATTTTTCTTTTAAATCAAGTAAGCACAAAGTATTTTCTTTGCTTCTCAAATCAAATATCCTCTACTTCATTACAGTGCCCTGAGGCTCAGCTTGGGCAAATAGAGTTCATCATAATGAATGCATCTGGCTTTTACAGGAAGAGGAATGAAATATTTTGAATAAATATGTTTCAGGATTCAGAAGTACTTCTAAATAGCTTCTTCAGCAGTGTGTGGCTAGTGGGAAATTTGCAATGTTATGACATGGTGTGAAGATTTTGCTACCATTTGTCTAGAATAACATTTGTAATTTAAGCAGTTTTTACTGCTCCGGAGTAAAACAATAAATAGTGAGTCCTTTGGAGCTGTGACTGTTTCTAGCTCTGTGTTTGTTTATCACCTGACATGGTGAGGACTGATTCAAACCAGGTCCTCTACACTAACACGGTAACAACAGCAACCACAGTGTCTGTGGGGCATGACTGAGCTTTGTATGGTGGAGAGATGAGACCTGAAGCTGAACTGATGGATTTTTGTTGTGTACTTCACAATACACAGTATGTATTCAAATGGGAGAGAGACATGTACAATTGTGTGTCTAGGTAGCGATACAAGGTTGACAACAGCAGCTACACTGCTGAATTAGCAGAACATGAAAAGTTCAACCTCACTGTCACAGTTGTGTCTGAGGACCAAATGACAGTTGTCCAGTTTGGAAAGACAGAAGCTGACTTTCTAATGATCCAGGTCTCCTTGTTTATTCTAGCAAGCTGAAGGTTCGATTTCTCTTAATTTGATTTCTACATACCCAGGAAGAAAAAAAACCTGGAACCCCCCAAAAACACTGATTGCCCAGAATTTCTGTTTTTGCTGTGTAGATAACATGAAAGACTACGGATTTAGTGATTGCCCAGTTTCTGTATTATTTATGCTGGTTTTGCAGGAAAACACATGAAGCAGAACAAGAGAACACATTTGTGAAGAGCCATAGAGGACAGGCATTTTGCTACAGCCCATCAGTTAGAGGGGATGCAGTTTCACAGCTTGTGACATCAGCCAGTCTCCTCACATGAACTTCAGCCTGGAACTGTCTTTTCTTTACAGTTGTCTTAACATACTCAGACACTTTCTACTTAGGCTTGATCCCCTAACATGCACTGCTACTCCAGTGAGCACCCTGAGCTGCCACTGACTTTAGTATGCTCAAGATCTTGCACGCTGTTTCTTTAAAGAGAGAAAAAAAGGGAATAATTTATTTATGTCCTCTGCAAGAATTATGGAGGGCAGACTGTACTGAACAGACAGTTTTCTGGCAAAAAAATATCACAAGGTTACAAAATCTGTTGCACTACAGATTTGTGATTTGTTTTTCTCCTTGCACCCTTTCTAAAAGGGACCTGGGAGGTTTATCAGGCAAATACCTTGCTCCTGCTGCTCCTGAGGAGTGCAAATGTTCAGATTATAAAGAGATCAGGACAGACCCCCAAGGTTTGTCCATTTTCATAACAGTTCATCACAGATTATAGTTTGATTAGGAGACAAATTAAGACCCTTTCAGTCAGTCAGCAAGGGTATTTTTAATCATGGCTGGACCTGTGATACTGCATAAGGATGCAGGGCTGTTCTGCTAAGTCATCCTAGCTGTAGGTGAGAAACCCAGGCATACAGATGCAGGATCATTTCTGCTCACTCAGTGCTGGTTCATGCAAGCTGCTGCTGGACTGTGCCACAGCTCGGGCTTCTCCTGTGCAGAGAAACCAGGGAAATTCTCATGGAAATTTATGTTTAGGTCTGTATTTTGTTGCTTCTTATGGTAACAATAAAGGGAGAAGAGTTTAGAGTATCAGCCTAAGCCCATAACTAGCAAAAACTGTGTCAAATGCTGGAATTTAGGATGTTAGCAGTTGATTTGAGCAGGATTAAAATCAGCAGTTTTGGTGAATAATTGCAGAAGTGATCATAGAATCACAGAATGGTTTAGGTTGGAAGGGACCTTAAAGATCGTGTAATTCTAACCCCTTGCCATGGGCAGGGACGCCTTCCACTAGAGCAGGTTGCTCCAAGCTCTGTCCAGCCTGGCCCTGAACACTGCCAGGGGTGGGCTGTCTGTCAGACCCAGTCCATCTTTAATTCTCCCAGCAGTACATCACCCTCGGTAGGCTGGCACACAGCCTGGGCTTGCCTGTAGCCAAGGGGTCAGGGTGAAGGGCACAGGCTGGAAGCATCCACACAGCCCCTTTCTGCGGAGCTGCTGTTTAAAGGCATGGGCAATTTTCTACACTCTCAACAGGGAGAAAGATTGCAGCTGCATTTGCAAAGAGCTTAATCCCATTAGTGTGCATGAAGCATGGCCTAGAAGTGCTCTATGGATGTAAGCAGAGGGATGATGACTGTGGATGCTGACAGGCTGAAGAGGGGTGGGCACAGAAGCTGTGGGCATGCACAGAGCAAACTGATAGGTACCAAGAAGGTCTTTGGGCTAAATGAATAGGCTCCTACTATATTATACAGAGTTTTCTATGAATTATATGTTTGGGTTTTTTTTTTTTTTGTCTCTGTTAAATTCTACTCACCTTTGTCTTAATTTTAATTTAGTGCTTTGTAATTAAATATGAAATAAAACCTGGAAACCGGAGCCTGCTGTGACAGGACAAGAGGAGGCAGGGATGAACTTCATGCATCAATTTCAATACAGATCAGACTGATGCATAGATTAAAAAAGCACATTACCTGAAATTATGAGGTGCTACAAGAGTGGAAAGGCTGCCTGAGCCTAGCAGGAAAAGAGATGGCAGGCATACTATGTAACAGCTTGTTCTGCATCCGGAATCGATGTGGG
The DNA here is from genome assembly GCA_009867235.2 of Psittacus erithacus. Taxonomy (NCBI): domain Eukaryota; kingdom Metazoa; phylum Chordata; class Aves; order Psittaciformes; family Psittacidae; genus Psittacus; species Psittacus erithacus. The sequence continues at coordinate 29,833 of WYDI02031093.1, read as the reverse complement.
ATCCCAGTTTGAGCTATTTGATTTGGATTGCACCTACTTAACAGATACCTGTAGGTCTGGCTTTACTCTTTCACTTTGGTGACATTTGGAGAGTTTCTCAATCTGATAAGTTGCACTGAACTGAATTACTGCGTGGCCCCCTGCACACAGTCTGTGCTTGCCAGCTTCTCTTCTCCTCCTGGTTTGCCAAGCTCCCTGAATTCAGTTTGTACTTGTCTCATTTCTTTCTCAGTGCTCTCAAGGAATGAACCAAATAATTAAAACATACCCCTGAAATCCACACTTGTTTGTAGCTAGTCCTTCCTCTGGGATCATTGGCAAGGTGTCTTTTACATTTGCTTCTGTAAATTTGATCCTGAGATCCCAAAGTTAGCGGAAACAGGTGTGAGATTTTAGGTTGCCATTTTTTAGAGGTATTTTTATGTCAAGGCAACACTGAGGTTGGGATGAAGCAATAATCAGATCTCCAGGAGTTTTACTTTTGAAATGTGAAAATGAGGTAATCTTTAGCAAAAAAGAAGAAAAAAACCCTGGCATTCAGCTTATCAGGTAGCAACTAATAATCATTCCACAAAAATTTTGGGAAGTTTGTGGTCCAATGAACCCAGTAAAGTGAATAATTGGCTTGTGACAATCCTTGGTAAAGCTTTCCATGGCCTCTATTTTTTTTTTTTACTGTATTGAACTGTCCTTTCCTTACGTTTTCACTTTCTCATTCATTTTGCCTTTCTATCTAAAGCTCCCATTTTGGTGCTTCTGGCAGGAGTTTCTTTCTTCTTGCTGGGGAAGCAGAAGGTATCTGATGTATTTTTTTCTCTGCAGATACATCCTTTTATGGTTTATATAGTAATGTTTTTCTCTTATATAAACTGGCCATAGAAGTGGAAATTAATCCATATTACTGTTAAGAGGATTTATTTCTGTGTCACTGTATATTTTTTAGTGTTTGTGTATTATCCAGTCACTTAACTTATGCTTCATGAAGATCTACCATTTGATAATAACTCAATTCCAATTAGAAGATTCAAATCAAGACTTTTAAGATTTAAATAAAAATTAACTCATAAATGTTGTGCAATATTTGTTAATCCCACAGGTCTTTTTTACAGAGAGAATGGAAACGCAACACTGGAAATTTGAGGTGGGAGTGTCTGAGTGTGTAGTTCAAGAAACAATGTACTGTTTAGTGCTGAAATAGTAAAGATTCAACGCTTTTCCTCCCAAAGGGAAATATTGGGGGGGAGGTGAAATGAAAAGACTGAAAATCCAGAAGACTGAAAATGAACAGTCCAGTAGAAAACAGTGACAATGTAGAAGAAACGGTCTGTCATCCTAGGTTACGCAGACAGTGTTGGAGGAATCTTACCCACCCCTCAGGTGGGGGTTCTCATGAGTTTCACTAGATCAGAAAACCACCGGAGGAGTTGTGTCCTAATTCATGAGTTGAATTGCACTGTGGTACAGCAGTGTTCTGGCTGTTGGTTCTCCAGTTTATCATCTCTTCCAGTATATCCGCTTTCCAAGACATGTGCCTGAGATTTAGTATGATGCGCCAGGCAGGGTTAGGTCAATGAGGATGGCTATGGAGTCTCATAAAGGTGATATGAGAGCTCCAGGTGCATTCAAGAGGTGATATGGTTCCAGATCCAGACCTGGGAATTAGAGGGAATTCCTGGATGCAGTGGTGTATGTGTAGTCTCTGAAAACTTAGTGCTATTTTGAGCTCTTGAGAAAAGAGATGTGTCAGGAAAGGGAAGCAATGAGCTGAAGTCTTGGCAAATACTGAGTCCATTTTTTTCCCTAACATTTCTTTTTGAATCTCAGGCAGCTCAAACTGTAACAACCAATAGAGCTATGCAGGTTGGAAGAGACCTTGGAAGGGTTCTAGTCTGGCCTACTGCTCAAAGCAGGTCAACAAGGAATTCAGAACACATTGTTCAGTGCATTGTTCAGTGTGACACAAGATGCGTCACATCTTGTGAATTTCCAAGGGCAGAAGTTCTCCAGTGTCTCTGGGCAGTTTGTTCCAATGCTTAATTATCCTCCTAGTGATACACACACACACACACACGCTCCCTGCTTCATGTTCAGCTGGAATCTTCCATGTTTCAACCTCCTTGTAGGCACTGAAAGGTTGCTATTAGGTGCTCCTGAAACCCTTCTCCAGGCTGAATAAGCTCAGCCTCACCTCATAGGACATTAGGACACGTGTGATCTGATCACATTAGATGAGTCAAGTTTTCTCAAGAAATTCTTGCCTCAATACTCTCCTGAGGGGAAGGTAGTTCTGCTTTTCTCTCCTCTCTAGGCACAACAGCATGGGAGACCTTGCTGGTGAAGACTGAGGTGAAGGAAGCATTGGGTACCTCAACCTTATCTATGACCACTGTCACTAAATCACCCGCTGCATTCGGCATCTGGCCCACACTTACTTATTCTTTTAATGCTAATGTAGTAGTAGAAGCTCTTCTTGTCCCCACTGCCCTTGCAAGTTTAAACTCTACCTGAGCTTTGGTTTCCTGGCATCATCCCTCAGTGCCTGGGCAATGTTTTAATATTTCCTCTGTGAGCCTCTGTCTGTCTCATCCATCCATCTATCCATCTATCCATCTATCCATCCATCTGTCCATCTGTCTCTTAATGTCTCAGTGATTCCAGTGATGTCATAGTGTATCTGGATGAAGAACTCTAGCTGATCCCATTTCTCTGGCTCCCATCACCTTGTCTCACCTGCTTACCACCTAGACCTCCCTTGCTTAGCTGTAAGCTTGTGATGGTATGTCTTGTTTCAAGTCCTCTTTACCAGTTAGTAAGTCTGCTGCCTGTTCCTTCCCTGTAACATGAGCAGGGTTGTACTTTTCTGTCTTACCAGCAGTGATCATAGTGATTTATCATAGTGATAAATGCATGAAATCACTGGGAGCAGAACTGGTTGAAAAGAGAAATATCTGCCTTGTGGGAAACGTGTGTGCAATGAAAATTGGTTTTGTTAGAAAAAAATGTAGCAATGTCAATATTTGATGTGGAAAGATTTATTGATAAATATTTTAAGGTAAATACAAATATTTTATTTAAAACAGTCTTCAAAAATGTTGAAACTGAGGCAGGGAGCTCGGCTTCAAGACATCTGCCTCAACTGCAGTGCACAGCTTAGGTGCTCTGCTTGGAGCTCAAGAAGGATGAAGAGAACTGGGAGACTGGAAGCCCTGGGAAGAGTGAATGAACCTGGAAGCTTTGGAACCAATGTTGCAGGGTTTCTGAGCTCCTCACTGTCCATCAGAGCACTAAATTTATTAGCTTTGTCTGGGTCATCCATGCCTTCAAGGTTTCCTGGAAGCCCGATCTAGCCTAATAAAAGTGCCAGAAACAAGAAAGATAAGGTTTTATTTGAGCTTCTCTTTTTAATAAGAAACTCTTTAAAGCCTATATGTATTCATGAGATGTGTTTGTTTTAGCCACTCAGTCTTCCCTACCTGTTAAATCAGAAAATTGCCTAACCAGTTGCTCACATAATGCAGCACTGTTGCTCAGACAACGCAAGCCGTTGGGAACCCAGGAAATGGTGGTTTCCATTATCACAACCTGAGATTATGGAATGCCTTGAATGTTATGCCAACAGTGAAGGAAGGTGGCTAAAATGCACTATGTGAACCAGCTGTTCCCCTTTTACTGTGACAGGCAGTAACTTCTTCATGAAGATATCTGACTCTTGATGACTCTCTTTGTCAAGTAAGCCAGTTGAAAGATTGCAACTGCAGGTATCCCCCTGGAAGGCCACTATAAGCAATGCAAATACCTCTGAGCAATTGCTGTAGTCACTATTTCCTCTGACTGTGAACAGGTGAAAGTAATTCAGAGCGGTTCTGGTTCAGGAGGTGAGCTCGTGATGGTGGGGCTGTATAAGCAACACATACTGAAATCCTTCTCCATATAGATATATCTGTATTCCTTTTGAGGAAGATTTTAAAGTCTGTAAATTCATCATAAAAAGCCAAGAACTTCCAGTAGTCCTGTGAATAATTCTGCAAATACTACTGTGATTTATTAATGTATAAAAGACTATGTTGTATTTTATCTTCTGTGAAATTTCTGTTCTTCAAGTGGGTTATCTAGAAAATCATAGTGAATTCCTGCATAGATTTAATACTCTTGATTATAAGTGCCCAGGGAAAACGTGGACTTAATATATTCTGAGCAACACCTAGCACTTAAAGTAGAGGCAGCATGATCAAAGTGCTTTAATCTTCTACAGCTCAGGTCTGTGTGGCTCTCCCTGGCACTCAGTGGCAATCATATAAGCACAGATGCTCCAATTTTTAAGGACACGGCTGGAGCATAAACTGTTCTCATTTGATACATACCAATTATATACAACTTAGCTGTGTGAATAGGAAGGCTAAGAAGAGTAGAGTTAAAATACTTGGGCCTTGTTTCATTCTCTGTTGCACTGATGTAAAATAGGCACAAACATACTGAAGTCAGTAGTAGTTACTGCTTTGTAAAACAGGTGTAATGATTACAGAATTAGGCAAATTTAAGCTGAAATTTTTCCCTCTTCTGGTTTAAGTAAAATGAATTATTAAGATGTGAACTCTGATTCAACCAAGGCAGAAGACTTCATTAGCACAGCACTTCAACATGTTCTTTTTTCTGATCCATGTCCAGTTTGGTTAAATCATAACAATTAAATCCTTCAAAGATAAGTAAAACTGTACCACTGACAAATTTCTTTTAAAAAACTGGGTAAAACCAGATTTTCAAATAATGAATAAAGCTACTGTATATCACATCAGTGTGATTGCATATCATATCAATATCAAGCCTGTCATATTTAATCTGATTAAGCTGACAAGGACTAAGTTTCTTAGTATTAAAAACATCATCAGGAGCAGTTGTAGATTCTTATCTTCTATGGACCAGCCAGGGGACAAGATGAAAGGTGTATTCTGTTATGAAGCGGACTGCATTTTTACTTTGCAAGTATCAGTCACTGAGTATTTATGCCATTATCAGAGGGTCTTGTATTACAGAATGAAATGAAAATTGTCCGTATCAGTACAATGCCATGTTCAAATTCTTGGAAGGTTTGCTAATGCTCTCAATGCAGTTGGATTTTGAAAACATACCTTTCTTTAATGGGATGTTGACTACATACATTCCTTGGTAAATGGCTTTTACATACCTCACACAGATATTTTTATAGGTTATCTCTCTAAGAACTGAAACTGTACATTTTTCCATCTCCTGCTGTAGCCAGATGAGAAGTCCAAAGAGATCTGACATGAGAAGGATTTATGCTCTGTGGGTTTCATTGTTCTTACTATCTTACAGAGCCTTACAGATTATTTTAAAGTGAGAATATTCATCTAACATTCTGAATAAATTTTCCATTTCTTCAGCTTAATTGGAACAAAGGTCTCCGAGTTATTTTTCACATGTAGTCAAACTCTGCTATGTGGGTTTGAAAAGTCAGTTCAGGGAGAATTTCCAAATATATGAGAAATTTTGATCAATAAGATGCTGATCAGAAAGAATATATTTTGTACTCCTATATCAGTCTATCCTCCTAAGATGTTAGAGCCCTTTGAACACTGAAGGAGTGAAGACTATAAAGTGTATCATGTAGGCAAGTTAATATTTTAATTTAATATATTGGGAAATGAAGGCATACAAATTTGTAACCACTTTTTAAATGTCTACTGGCTTTTTTTTTTTTCAGGCAAAGCCTTTGTCCCAGCCTCTGGGTTCAGAACAGCATTTAATTGTGTTTAGCCCTTAAATTTTCAATTCCATGTAGTCATTTGGAAGAGTTAGCATTTTTTATGGTGCCTTTGTGACTGTGTGTACATCATTCTCTGATCACTCCCCTTCGTTTGTGTTTCTCCATGACCTGTACTCAAGAGCTTCTTCACTGAATAGCTTGCTGCCAGGGCCCTTTGGCATGGGTAATGTATTTTGCTGTTGTTTGCTATTATTCCTTCTGTTTGGTGGTTCAGGGTTTTTATTTGGTTGGTTGGTTGGTTTTGGTTTGGGGTTTTTTTCTGTTCTTTTTGCTACCCTAATTCTTTTTTATTGCCCAGTTCAAATCCAGGTGGCTGGTGCCAGCCAGCATGTCTTCACTAAGGGGAAATCCTGCCTGACCAATTTGGTGGCCTTCTATGAGGGGGCTACGGAACTGATGGACAGGGGTAGAGCAGTTGATGTCACCTACCTGGACTTGTGCAAAGCGTTCGACACTGTCCCACACGACATCCTTGTCTCTAAATTGGAGAGACATCAATTTGATAGATGGACCACTCAGTGGATAAAGAACTGGCTGGATGGCTGCACGCAAAGAGTTGTGATCAATGGCTCAATGTCCAGCTGGAAACCAGCAATGAGTGGTGTCCCTCAGGGATCAGTATTGAGACCGGTCTTGTCACTACCATTCTCAGTCTTCATGCCATAGTTCTTGGCTACCCAGAAGCCTATCACTGATGACAGTTTTGCTTTGTACAGTTGCTTTAACCCAAAGAGAAGGGAGAAGTGGACATGAGTGCAACAGACAGCAAGCAAGCATTTTCTAAAGCTGTCCCAGCCATTCTCAGTGCTGTAGGCAGCTTATGGATGGTAGAGTGTACTGGGTTTGTTAAACAGGATTTTCCCTTGTTTGGCATCAGCAAGAGAGGACTCCTGCGCAGAAGCCGTCTTATCACATCAGTAATTCTGGTTAAGGCCATGCTGCAATAATTGTGTTGGTTGTGTACATTGTGATTGCAGTTCTATGAGGAAGAATTGCTCTAAACAGCATCCATTGTCATTTCCTGGCACTGGTCTGGTGTCGTGGTGTTATTGCCAAACTGCTATTGCAGTTACATTTATTTTCCTTACATGGGAAAAATCAGTGCACCACAGTCTTCCACATGCCCCTTTTTTTCCTTTTCCAGGACTTCCTGAGCAACAGTGTCTTTTCGTCATCTTCCACTAGCCTTGGAAAAAGTTCTTCTGTTGTCAGGCCACACTGGCATTCCCAAGAGTCCAGCAGTCATCAGCAGAGCCATTCCAGTGATATGCTAAACGAAGGGGGGAAAGCTCAAAGAAATGGGTACTTTCTGGTAAAACAAAGCAAGACAGAAATTTCTTAATTCTTCACATAAACAAGCCCCAGGATGGACAGACAATTGTAAGTCAGCATGAGACAAGGGTATGTTGAAGATAACTTCTACTAAAAGCCATTAGAACTTACTCTTCCAGCCTCTACCTGAACACAGAATCCATGGTGTGTCTGCCACCAGGCCCACTGGGGAAGGGGCACAGAGGCAAACTCCAATAGCAATGAGCAGTTCATTAATTTTGTAGAATAGTTCAGGGTAGAAGGGACCTCAGGAGGTCTCAGAGTCGTCTATGGGATTACTGTGTTGCTCAGGGCTTTATCCAGTTGGCTCTTGAAATCCTTAGAGGATGGAGTCTCCACAACTTCTCTGGACAATCTGTTCCAATGGTTCATTGTTCTCATGGTGAACAAGTTTTTTGCAATATCCAATCTGGTACTAGCTCTCTTATTTCAATTTTTTGCCTGTTATCTTTGCACTTCTGCTATGGATCACTTAAAACCTTCTCTTTTCCAGCCTATAGAAGCCCAGCCTCTCCTCATGGAGCGTGTGCAGCAGCTCTTTGATCATCCTGAACCTCCACTGAACTTATTCCAGTTGATGAACATTTCTTGTATTCGAGGGCCCCAAACTGGATATATTTCAGACATGGTCTAAGGAATGCTAAGTGAGATAATCACTTTGCTCATTCTGCTTGCAGTGCTTCTCTTAATTTGCCCCAGGAGGCTGTCAGCTGCTGAGGCACACCATTGGCTTATGTTTAGCTTGCTGTCTGCCAAGACCTCCAGGTCTTGCTCAGCAGAGCTGCTGTCCACCAAAGCAGTGCCCAAGCTATATAGTTGCAAGGGGTTTCCCCTGCATGACTTTGCATGTGGCCTTGTGAATTTCCTGAAGGTTCTTGCTGGTCCTTTCCTTTAAGCTGCCTGTATCCCTCTGAATAGCTGCTATGCCCTTGAGCGTACTCTCTGGCTCTCCCTCCTGCCCTGTCAATTTGGTCTCATCTGCAAACTCTGTGATAGTGCGTCCTTCAGGTGACTGGTGAAGTTAATGAACAGGGAAGGGCCAATGATAGACCACTGCAGTATTCCACTTATTATTTGCCTCCAGGCAGAGTACCAACCATTAACCATTAAGCTGAAAGTGACTTCTCTCCCTTCACCCCAAATCTAGGAGTTTTATCATAGAAGGCAATCAGATTGATTAGTTATGATTTTCCCTTTGTAAAAATCATGCTGACTGTTCCACATTGCTGTCTTCTCCTCCATGTGCCCGAGGCCTTGCTCCATAATTCTGAAGGGATTGTAGTGAGGCTGACCATGCCCTTTTTGAAGATGGGTGTAACATTTTCCTTTCTCCACCCTTTGGAGTCTTTCCCCAGCCTTTCAAAATTACAGTGGCCTCATGACATCATGGGCCAGTTCTCTCAGCACTGTTGGGTGGAGCCTGTCTGGTCCCATGGGCTTGATGGATTGAAATCAAGCAAATCATCCCTGACTTGATAGCAAACAAATATTTCTCCTTGAACCTTGCTTTTCAGCCCAGATGCCCAAGAGACCTTGCAAGTGAAGGCTGAGGCAAAGAAGGCACTATATGTACCTCAGTTTTTTGTGTGTCCATTGTTACTAAATAGCCTACCCCATTCAGCAATGATCCTGTATTTTCTTTATTCATTCTTCTACTGCTAACATAGTGGTAGAAGCTCTTCTTATTACCCTTCACAGCTCTTGCAATTTTCAGCTCTACTTGAACTTGGCTTTCCTAACCCCATCCCTGTGTGCCTGAGCAATCTTTTGAAATTTCTTATTTGTTGTCTATCCCTGCTCCAACCTCCTATATGCTGTTGGATTGCGCTGGGGCTCAGCCATGAGTTCCTTATTTACACTGTCCAATCTCCTGGTAAATCTACTTGATATCCTGCATATTGCACTTTGCTTGGAGGATGCCGTACTTAAGTCCTTGACAGCTTTCCTTGAGCTACTTTACACTTCAGAGCTGTTTTCCATGGGATTCTATCTGTCATTTGCCTGAAAAGCCAAATTTGCCAGGGTCTGTATTGTCCTACTTACTATCCTTCTTCCCTCAGGATCTTGAGCCCTATTTCGTGGTCACTACAGCTAAGGCTGCCACTGACAATCCATAACTAATTCTTCCTTATTTGTGAGTATCAGATCCAGCTGTATATCCTCCCTGTTTGCCCCATTCAGTTCCTGTGTAAAAAACTTATTCCTAGCATCCTCCGAAATTCTTCTGCATTGGTTACATCTCACTGTGTGCCCTTTCCAGCAGATGCTGGAGAGGCTGAACCCCCACCAATGTGTTGAGAAGTCTGTGACCAAGAGACCTCTATGTCAGAGGAAGGCTTCATCCACTTTCTCACCTTGATCAGGTGATCTGTAACAGTCACCACAATATGATCTTTACTGGACTGTCTTCTGATCCTGACCCACAAGCTCTCACCCAGCATGTGATTTATCCCATAAGAGATCTCTATACATCCAAGCTGCCTTTTCACATAGAGGGCAATTCGCTCGTCCTCTTCTCTTCTGTCGTTCTCGAAGAGTTTCTATCCATCTCTCACATTACTGCTGTCCCACCACATCTCAGTTGTTCCAGCGATGTTGCAGTTCTGTGTGTAGTGCTCTGGGTCTTCGTGCTTTTTTTTCAGGCTGTAGACGTACATTTGAGATGGGTGTCCTTTTGCCCTGTGTTATTCTTGACATCTGTCTTGTTCCCATACACTTGCATCATTTGCTTTCCACTACCAATCTGTGTTTCCTCACCTAACTGTGGATCATAACTCCCATTTCCCAATCTTTCTGGTTTAAAGCCCTTCTTACCACGATGGCCAGACTTTTGACAAAGATGCTGTCGCCTGACTTCATCAGGTGTATTCTGTCACTCCCCAGCAGTCTTCAATCCTCAAATAGCATCCTGCCAGTAATGGCTGGTTAAAGTGTTCACAGATACTGGACCAGGCCACTGCTTGGTGTGGATGGGTCACAGCATAGCATACAGCAGGTGAACGATAACCATGGGAGAGGTTTTGTCTCTGTGCTCAAAGGCATCATCCACTTTCCGAGAGAACTACCTGAATTAGCAAGAGGTGCTCAGCTCACTCACTAGGAGTTGGTTATAAAGTCCCAACAGAGAGGGTGTTTACCATGGTGTCCTTCATATAGGGTGCATCAACTGACTCTATTCCTTCTCTTGCCTGTGCTTACTCAACTCTGTCTGCGATCTGAAGCATAGGCTGCTGTTGAGCTGAACGTGTTGAAAGAGCCCTGCCTCTCAGTGGCCTAATCCTCTTACGACACAGGCAACAAATGAACAGGTCTCTGAGGTTGTCACTCCACTGCTGCAAATGCAGACCTTGGTTCTGAGGGCATTGTAGGGCGCAGAGGTGAGCAGTGCATTCATTGTATTGTGTGTGTGTTTTCAGAACGATGCTGGGATTGATACATGTGTTCTCCCCACAAGGGTCTCAGGTGGAGAGACACTGACTGCTGCCATGCTGGCATGACCAGGCCTTCTGCCCAGGACCTAGAGATAAATGGAGACTGGTGAACCTATCCATTCAGGGGCTGTGAATCAGAACTGGTCTGTTGACTCACACCTGGTCTGCAGTGGGAGCACCACTTCCACTAACTGTGTGCCTATTGACGCTGTTGGAACTGGGTAGCAGATCAACCACTCCTAGTGGTGTAACACCAGCAGTCCAAAGAGAGGGTACAGGATTGATAAATACTTTAAGACAATTCAAGAACATGCTTTCTGAGCCTCCAGCCCCAGAGTTTCCTTTTTCTATGAAGTAATGATCAGAGCCAATGAGTTCTCTGCCATTAGAACACTTTCTTCAGACTTATGCTCCAGGGACACCAGTGTCACTTTTTTGCCCTGGAGAAGTCACTTATTCCATAGGGATGCGTTGTAACTTCTAGATCCTATGCCACTACAGACCTCGATAAGACCTGTGTGCAGCAGATGCGTGAGGTCTATGGTGTGCGTTAGAGGTGCCCTTGCTATTTGGCTGCAATGCTCAAGGAAGGACTCTTGAGCCACTGTTCAGAAAACATGCCTGATCTAGATAGTGTTCCAGACCAAAATAACAATCCAGATCTCCCACTAACCTCCAGTGAGGCACAGCAATTTGATAGCAGAAATTTGGACCCAGTAATTCACCCCAGAATATGTACTAACACATGCTACAGACATGCCCAGAGGGGAATGCATGTTTAGCTAAACATTTGCTTTCCGTAACACTGAAAGATCTGACATTCCCTGAAACCTACTTTGAACTACAGATAACTCTGTAGTGGGAAATTACACAACAAGCAATATCTGAGCCAGATCTTTTGTACTTGTACTCATCAGGTACTAAGCAGAGAAGTATCTACATAAGGTTGAACACTCAGTCTCTTAAGATTATGCTTTATTGGAGATGGTGGAGATAAGGGCTCCACCTATACTACTGTTGGTTTATAACAGGACATGGCTTGTATGCTGCCTTGAAGATACTTTGCTTCGTCTGTGAATGCAGAGGTTCAAATCCCTTGAAGCCATGTTGTGACAGCCTCATCAGCAGCAGTCCACTGCTCACAGCTTCTTAACTCAACTGACTCCAAAAGAATGCGGTCTCAGACTAATTAAATAGACAGCTGCAGCCTTTCACAAGTTGCAGTAACACATTGCCCTTTGCTGTTTCCAAGGCTTTCAGGAGGAATATAGTAACTCATATGGACTTTAATGTAGCCCATACGTATACGCTGAAATTAAGCAATCCTTCAGTTTCCCAGTTTTTACATATATGATTATGTGCAATGAAAATATGATCAGGGACTTCAAAGCCAAAAGGAAGTTTAAAGAAAAAAATTCAAGGAGTACAACAGGAACGAGGAAGACAGTGTGTATTTAAAATTATGTCATTTTACCTATCAACATTTGCACAGGAATTCTGAATCAGATTTGTCTTTATGCAAGTCCCCCCAAAACACTTGGATTCATTCCAGGCTTTATGTGCTGAAGTATCTGCCAGCCAAGAACGTGTGATCAGACAGCACCTTCCTATGTCCTTGAGGAATCTCTATTCTCTTGGCCTTGGGAGGATATATGCAGCAAAACTCAGTTGTTGAATGGCTGAATTCTCCTTTCATCTGGTGTCTGAAAAGAACAGTTAAAGGTAGAGCGTTTTTAAAGGAATTTGGGAAAACTGGCTGTCATCATTTGGCAGGCTGTATCTCAATTTACTGTATCTGACAGATGAAAGATACACATGGGGTGACAGTAAGTACCCTGGGGTAAACACCAATAATTTGTGAGTCCCTCTGAGAAACCATTGTGGTGTGATTGAAGTTTGCAACTGTCCAGAGTAGAGGTATCCACATACAAAATACATATTTTAAACATATCTTTAAATATATATATATTTAAAATAAATATATACTTAGTCATGTATCTACTCCTGAGATAAATTACACATAAGAATTCAATGGCGATACTATTGCCATAATGTGGAGGGTTAACTCACTTGTGTATATTATTTCTGCCTGGTGAGAGGGCAGAACATGTACTAATGGTCACAGTTTCACAGTCTGCAACATCTAATATGCCAGTGTACTGTAACCATGACTCAGACCCTCTTGCACACCACGTAACTCGGGTTTTCCATTAAATGTTTGCCAGTGTTTCACTTGCTCATGGGTATTTGTTCTTGTAACCGGGTGTGCATCACTCAGACATCCTGTGTCTGTGATTAAGGGGATTTTTAGCCACCGCAGCTGCTGACAGCAGAATTGACTGCCTTGGCAATTGTGTAATAGTACAATTTTACTTCCACTTTTGATTTACTCAAAGTAGGATTATGGATCAGCATTAAAATCAAGCCTGGCCACTGCAAACAGCATTCCATGAGAAGCTGCTGTGGATTTCTGCACTTAAAAGCATATTATGAAAAGAATCTTTAGACTTCACAGTGCACTCATTATGGACAGCTATTTCTGAGGGTATTTGAGGACTTTATAACTGCTACCAGAGTTGACATTGTTCTTTATAAATGTAGATAAGTACAGCTAAAGCTGACAGAAATTATTTATGTCAGTGAAGTGATTGAATTACAGCAATCATTGTACCTTCAGATATAGCAGCGCTGCTGTGAATTAAAACTAAGTGTGAAAGCTCCAAGTCAGCAGAAGTGGAAGGATGGAGTGCACCATAATGCAGCTGCTCTGCACACTGCCCCCACATGCTTAAACTGCTCTTAATCCTCTCTCAAAATGGGCACAGCTGGAGCAGGCCTGTAACAGCTTTTACATGATATGAGGAGACTGTTTTCCCAGCTCAGATTATAACAACACAGAGGGATTGTTTGAGACACTTTATGTAAGACAGTGGTCCCAGATCTCTATTTAAAGTGTGCAGGGGGTGGTAGCTACATGAAGCCTGCCTGTGGGTAGGGCTTTGATTCCCATTTTGCAATCTCAGCAGACTCCATGCACGCACAGACACACATGGCAATTACAGGACTGAAACTCATCCTAAAGTAGGAATGGTACTTGGCAAACATCAGGGTGTCAGGTTTCCTTTTTACAGTGCTTTATGAGAGATGGACAGACAGCTGCTTTTCAGACTACCTTCATTTGGCAACATAAACAAAAAACTCAGCTCTGATAATCTTTGGGTCTAAGATGGTTACTACAGTTTCTAATTGAAGTGATCCATCTGTTGATAGGCAAATAGCTTCATGTTCACGATTTTGGGGGTACACTGAACTGCTGAGCTGTGCATCTATCAGAGGGAATGCTAGAAAGTCATTTTAATAACCATTTCTTATGCAGCCCGATGTTGCACAGACACCATAGAGGCTCAATGACAGAATGCTTCTTTAAAATAAACTTTTTCCTTTTTTTAAAAAATAAAAACTTTTTCCTTTTTCTTAATATTACCATAAGGTATATCTCACATGGGGAATCAGATCTCTCAGAATGGTTGCTCACTGTCCTGTGCCAACTGGAGTCCCCACTGCAATGGTCATACAAGTTACCAGTTGCAGGCTGTTCCGCTGTCCTGCATGGCGTGCAGTGTGGTGGGGAAACCATTGCACAAGAGGTGTCTGGAATCACAAAGTACAGCTCAGCAGAAAAAGTTATGTGTGGAGCAGCATTAAGCCATCACATGCATCACTTCCACTTCCTACGTCACTCACCCATTGCCATGGGAGTTTTGGTGGACTGGTAACTGCAGCAAAAATAAGGGAAGTTGAGTCTGGGAAAGAGGGAGGATGAAGTTTCATGTAAGTGTTAGTCTAGCTGTTTGTGTTCTTTCCTGTGGCAGCCAAATCAGGGATCAGAAACTTGTGTGGCCTGGCAATAAATTAGCTCAAAATGAATTTCCCAGCTCTGGACTTTCATGTCCATGACAGCTCCATACAAATCCGATTTAAATAACTGTGTACGAAATACTGTCCTACACGAGTGTTTTTGCATCTGCAGGAGCAGTTTGTACTGGCTGCAAACATCCACGTACAACCTGATTCCTTCTGCAACTGCCGAAGGAGCAGAACGGCATGAGAACCTCAGGGATGCTCCACCCCAGATGTTAATCAACACATACACATTAAGGTATACAAAGGAGATGAGCTAGAGCAGGAGCTACATGAGGGAATATGTAGAACTGGCCAAAATTCCCATCTGGAGAGCTCCTGTGTGTCAGTCTAACATGGAGGTGGCAAGATGTTTAGATCTGCTACCAAGGCAGTCTGTTGTCTCAAACCAGCTCTACTGTCTCATCTGTGCTGATGACAAGCTGCAATGTTCCTGGACCACCAGAGGATTAATGACTTTGAATACACTTGGGTGTGCAGAGTGGCACAGCCCTGATACCCAGCGTTGCCACAGTTGTAACTATGGGACAGACTTGTGTTTCAGCTTGAGTTAGAATCCAAGTCTGTCAGCTCCTGACACTCTAAGACATTTTCCTGGTTTTAGCATTTGAAAGTCTCTGTTCTTGGATTACTGATTGAAAGAATTTATTCAAATTGAACACACTTCACATTTATTCTGGTTCATAAAACTTCCCAGGAAAAATTGTAGTATTGTCCAAAGCAATCAGTCTGTGTTGCAGATAAGCTTTTATTTAGTGAAACCTATGATTTGTCATTTTAAGGGATTCAATGGCCCCTGCCACATTCATAGCAAGGGAACGTTACAACGAGTTGTAATTTGGTTTAAATTATAACAGCAACCAGTACATTAACTTTAAGCTTTTCTTCATCCTGATATTTGCTATCCATGGATTTCACTATTTGCATGTTGTCGTGGACTGGAGGACAACAGGTAAATTCATCAAGCAGCCAAGGCTGACAGAGAAAGCAAGGTGGCCCCACAAAACCTCTTGTGATTATGCTCTGCTGATTTCTTTTGCAAAGGTAAATGGGGGTTGCATTGTGGCTGTTTCTTCTACTCCCCAGGTCCCCAGAGACACTTTGCCTTTCTGAAGTGCTGTTTTATTCCATCCCCAGTGACTGTCCAGGCCTGCTCCAGGCCTGCCCCATGGGATGCTGAGGTTCTCTGAGTTCTGCTTGACCATAGTGTCCACAATGAATAGTTTTAATACAGACTTTGAGAAGGGTAGTGGGCTTGTTAAGAATTGCTTCAGAGAAATGTTTCTATTACCCCCACTACCTCATGCGGTCTCCCTTTCCCTCAATAAGGAGAAAAAGCTGCCCAAGGGCCACATCTCCTAGACAGTGTCCGCAGGCGGTTTAGCCTATGTTTTACCAAGTCAAAGAGCTCTCAAATGGGTGCTGAGGCCTAAACTGGATGATAACATGGGAGAGGATGATTTGATGTAGAAAACAAAAGCAGCCACTCCCCGCAACCCCAGCAGTGGAGCTGCACAGCCTCAGCAGTGCCTTGAAGAGTGTCTTCTCCGCCAGTCCGGTCAGCAGTAATTGTTGTAATACGACATCTCGTCTCCTTGAGTTGGGGAGGAAAAAAGAAGAAACCATGTTGCTGAGAAATGGGTTTTGAAATAAGAGAGAGAAGTATTTGATAGCAGCCCGAGGTCAGCGCACTCTGCATCTGGGGCTTTCGCTTCAGGTTTAGGTTTCTGGGGATGAAGATCCCTAACTCCCTGTGTGTGTAAGTGAATAGTGCCCAGCTGAGTGTGGCTTCAGTCTCAACTGAACAGCACTGAAATACCAATGAATAAATAGTCATCTCCAGTTTAATAGCTGTCTGTGGGAATGGAGCGCAGCACTGTTTAATTTTTACCAGAAATAACCCCAAGCAAATCAGTACCAGCTGGTCTCAGCTCAGAGCTTTCCTGATCAGCATAAAATAGCATAGATGCAAAAATCTCACAAAATAATAGCTACCCCCAGCTTGTCAGACTAACACCGTATGTCAGTCTTTCTTTACAGCAATGCCCCCAGGGTGGTACCCACTGTTACTGGGAAGTGACAAGGTCTGGATCTCAGGCCCAAAATGTTCTCACCCACAGCTTTGGAGTTCCAGCAAAAACAGAACAAGAATTTCATCATGCTATTAAATTATGTTCATCCTCGCTAACCTCTGGTGATGAACGGCTCCATCTGCATTTAATGCTGCCAGCCTCTTTGCATCTGCATGAAATATAGTTACAATAAATCTTAAGGACCTGTCAGGGAAAGAGCTACAGCATTTTTATGCAGGATAACTCCCTGAGGAAGAAGTGGAACCATCTCAATGCTTACTGCAGGAAAAAGCATTTGAGGCAGTTCAGTATGAGATGGTCTCAGAAGGGCCCTGGGACTCACAGCAAACAAAGAGACTTTGTTTCTGTCATACAGCCATCCCTGCTGAGGAGTGACAAGCTTCTGGAACTGAATCAGGATCTTGAACAATGAAATGGTGTGAAAGAAACTAATTTCTTATATTTCAATTATAGCAGTACCCTCTCCCTTTCTCATGCTTACCAGTAAACAGGAGGAAGGGCCAGCCCATGCTGCAGCAGCACAGAAGTGATGGTGGCAGTGTTGTGCTGAGGAATTGCCTGTGGTCCATGGACACGGGCAACATGGAGCTCATCATGGACTGGCCTGCCCTGATGAGCCTCAGGGCCACAAAGGGCTTGGGCTGAGCAGCCAAGCACCATGCTGGTGGTATTTCATGGCTGCTTGATAGTACTGGCAGTGAGCAACACTGTGTCTTCTCCTGCAGCCCTGGGGAAGCACAGTTTGAAAAGCTCATAAAGGTTATGCCAAACTTTTCAGGCCCTTGAGCCTCAAAGCTAGGAATAAGAACTGGTTTTATTCATCCCATCAAGTTAGTGAGTGCTTGCTACTTCTTTACAACAACTTGCTGTTTCTCAGCACCCCATTAAGGTTCATGCTGCACTTGCTCTGTAAGGTACTTCAAAAGCAAAATGGGTCACCTCTTTTTAATACATGTCCTTGCACAAGAGCAAGCTCCAGACTTGTTCCTTGACTCTTGAGATAAGAAGTCCTCAAACTAATACAGCTCCTGCCATCAGCTAGGAAACAGAGAGGTGGGATCTGCTGTCCCCCTTCCCCACATACGCTTCTGACTGCCTGAACTAAGCATCCATGGAGCCCCTGGCCATGAGCAGTCTTTGCCACTTTGCCAGTCTCCTCCACCAAACCAAGCTGAAGCGATGAAACTGCCACAAACTGCTGCTGGGAAGGGAGAGGGAATGTGGGGAGGAAGAGTGTTCCCTACTTTGTAGCCCAGCTCAGACACAGTGGGCTGTGCTCAGAAAGGGAAAGACAAGCTTGTTATGGCAGAATAAATGTCATACAAAGAGTGATGTTCCTGCCTGTAGTCCAGTATTATTCTTTTCTGCACTGTCTACATATACGCAGACAACTTTAAAGTGAGAATGAATATTTGCCTTCAGCTGATATGTGGGAAAAATGGAGTTAATTAATCCCATTTCCTTGTCAGGGTTGCATTTGAAGTGCAGGATTGGGTTTAGCCATGCTCTTTCTGAATGCCTCCTGTAATTCAAGAAATCCTCCCATGGCAAGCTCAACACATCAGCAGGAATCCAGCTGGCTTTCACTCCATGTCCTGAGAGATGCTTCTTTAAAGTCCACCCTCTCAGAGACACAATGAACTTTCCATTTAGCATTTTACTGTCTTGGCGACCTAAACCCTAAATTTAATCCTGGCATGTCTGCAATTAGGATCTGTTATGATCTGCCAGAGTCTGCCAGTCTGATCTGGGACTGTGTATGAGATGGGAAGAGGTGCAGAAATGGAGGTGGTAGAAGAAAGAGAAGCAACGGGAGTTTGACAGATGTTGTGAACCAAGTTGTTGCTTGGCATTATGGGGATGCATAATTCCTTCCATGGCATAGAAGGTCCTTATCCCACAGTAGGAAAAATCCTGAATATGAAACCTGGAGATGCAGTAATCACTCACTGAGGTTTTGGGAGAGTATTTAAACTACCTTAACTCAATCCTGGAATAAAATTGCTTGTAATCTTCAAAAAGTAATGTCATACCATATCCACTGCACTTTACTGCAGAGACTGTTGTGTATGTCTTGCTTCTGAGTATTTGCAGACTACGCTGAAGGCTTCTCTGACTCTGAGGCTGCATTTGTGCTAAGAAATAAAACCTGGAGGCCCCCTGGCATGGTTCTGCTTGTGTTCACACAGCCAAACTCTCATCACTGAAACAGATGGCTGCATCCAGACAGCCTGCAAGGACCCAGGCTTGTGCCAGCCCTCACCTTGGCCAGACATGGTGTGGGCTGCCCAGACCTCTCCCGTGCCAAGGACTTCTCTGATGATTTGGTTGCTGATCATGAGCTGGTGCTCGGGCCTGGGTTCTGGCTCCGTTTTGCTCTTTGCTATAGTCTAAGGCCTCACGTGTCATGTGGAGAAGCCTTCTCTGGCTTGAGTGGTGGGGTCCCATGGAGCGGGCTGTCCCCTGTGCTCAGCATGTGGGCACCTGATGGCCCAGCTGGCTTAGGAGCATCATCGCTGCCATAAACCACAGCAGGGACAGTTGAGGGGCTGTTTCCCGGTGTATTTGTGTGCACAGGGCAAGCGATTTATGATAGGAGAGGTTTTTCAGGGAGGCAGAGGAAGGATGTGCTGGAGCTGAGAGCTTTTCTGCTAAAAGAGGAATTGTCCTGAACAGGAACTGTTAGGTTTTTACAGGCATTTAGAGAATCACAAGAGGACATGTGCGTAGAAGAGGGTATGATGATGGCAATCTTCCAGCTCAAGTGACTGCACAGCCAGGCTCCTTCCACTGGGGACTGAACAGCTACAACAGGAGCAGCCACAGGCCCTGGCTGGGGGGAGAAGGCAAAAGATGAGAGGAGAAAAGGAAAGCCTGAGTGAGGAACCAGGCTTATGCCAGGTGTTGAGGGTGTCTGTAAATGAGTCTGGAGCAGGACAGGATGGAACGGGGGCCATGTCAAGTTTCAGGAAAAGCAAAAGAGAAGGGAGAATAAAGATAATTACTAATTCATCCTCTTCCCCATCAAAGCTATATGATGTTTCCTCCCATTATCTCTGAGCCAAGCCCTGCTTCTCCCCTCGCTGTCCTGTCCCACTTCTTTCTCCTACTTTTTACTTTTCTTCTTTTTCTTCCTCCCCCCCTCCATTCTCTGTGCACTCCCTCTGCATGTGTTGAGCATCTACAACATGCTCAGGGAGGAGCAGCGTGGGGATACATTGGTGAGACTGGGGTCTGTGAGCCTCACTAAACTCCTCCCAAGCCTTATTTCACTGTTGGACTAATTGTGGCCAGCGCATGTGCCAGCATGGTGGGCATGATACCACAATGCTCTGAAAGAAGACGCTTGGTCATCCTTGCTGGGTTCCTTCAGCGGCTGCATCCACCCAGTCCTCACTCTTCCAGCTTCCCAAAAAGACCTTATTGATTTTATGGATGCATGGGCAGAAACCTGTCAGGAGGGTTTTGTCACCCCTTTTTGCAAACCCAGCTTTCAAAAGCAGTGATAAATACCTTTTACAGCATGCAGAACCTAGGATTAGCCCCCCCACCAATAGATGCTTAGACAAGGGAAGTTTTGGCACCAAAGGGGGAGAGGGGGGGAGGGGGCTGAAAATGAGCATATTTGCCAAAATACATCCAGGGGTTTTTACTGCAGCAAGGTTGGGTTGTGAATTGACATAACTTCCCCTCTCAGCACAGAGGCGTTCCAAAGGCACGCAAAGGGTTTGTGGCAGAAAGTGTTTCTGCTTGGCCATCTGGGCTCCTGTGCCTGAGGGGGGATTTGGCTAACCCTGAACATGATGCCATCTGCCAGATCCATCCACTTCTCCTTTGCTATCTGTGTAATACTCCTTTTATGTATCCACAGCAAATGGCAGACCACCTGTGTGTTTTATCTTTCAAAAAGAAACTCCCAACGTGGCTGGCTCTGAAATGCAGGATTAGTTGTGGAAAGTTTTCTTCTGGACACAATGGGTTATGTTTTCACTGTCCAAAGTTGAAACTACAAAGACTCACGCCTGGATTTCATTCATGCTGAGGCCATGGATGGCTTGGGCAAGAATGCATGCGATTGAGTGTGTATTTATAAGCTCCATGTCTGTTTTACTGCACTGACAGTAGAATGCAATTGTGCTAGATGCTGTACAAACAAGATGAGAGAAAGCCATTTTACACTGAAATCAGGGAACTGTTTGTGGCTGGAAGTGCCAGTGGTTATTTTTACTCAGACCAAATGGTTTTGCCACCATTGCCTCTCTTTCGAGGGCATCTCTCTTTATATTGAGTGCCAGACTCATCCCAGATTTTCCAGGCTTCAGGGGCAGATGAAGTGTGTTATTTGTCAAGCTGAAGGGAACATAAGCTGCCTTTCAGACGAAAAGGCTATTCAAGGGAAATGACACCACCAATGCACTCTTTGATGCAGAACCAGCAAATTCACATTGCTACTTGAAATTAAAAGAGCGAAGCATCACAAACCACCCAAATTCCTAGACATTGGAGAGCCAGCCAAGTCCTGGATTCTCATGCACATTTTGGTTAGAGCTGTGAGCAAGCAGACTTTCTTTTTTGAGCATTTCCTCTAGAGCTAGACAGAGTTTTGTTTAGAACAAAATTATCAGTGTTTGATGACTCACATCTTACATTCATCACAGCTATTTACTGATTCACTTGCCATGATTAATGGGATAGCAAATGATGAATGTTTAATGGAGGGCACTCCACAAATGGTCAAGGCAACTGCAAAATATTTAACGTTTCAGAGCAAGCAATGCACTTGGGAGCATCCCTTCCCTTGCCCTTGTATTTCTTTTTTCTCCCATCCCTTGTGGCATATGCCGTGGGAGTCTCTGGCTGTGCCTTGTCCATTGCTCTCCCAGCTCTGATTATGGTACAGTGATGGGCATGGATGCCAATAGGATAAATGTAAATTTGGGATTTTTTGAAGGGGAAGGAGGGAGACTAGTCATAGCTTTGATTATAATTCAATCTCCCTAGTTGCTGGTGCAAGACCATTTTATCCTGTGTCTCTTTACATGGTACTAATTGTAGCTTTGCACACAGACTATTTGCATTTATTAAAACGGCTTTATGGGATAAGCACCTTCAGCAAACTTCAGGCATGCAAACAGAAACACTCGGGATCACAATGAGGTTAATTTGTGGGTGCTTCAACTACCTTGAGAGACTCATAAGGAAATTTATTGGTTCTAGCGTTGTTTGGCAGCTGCTCATCCATCTACTGTTATTCAGCTTTTCTCTTCTCTGTTCTTTCCTCCATACTTCTCCCCTGTGCCCCTGCCTGCCACTGCTTCCCAGAAGGAATGAGGCCAGACCTCTCCATGGGAAGGACTCTGCCTGCAAGGTAATGGCGCCGCCAAGCAAAACCCAATGACTAGTTAGGATATTGTGCAGCCAAGGAGCTGAACTGCCTCTGCCTGTTGAGGAGATGTTATAATTCCCATTGACTTGCTGCTTACTTATTAAGCTGTATTTGAATCCTGTGGCTTAGACCAGAGAGCATATTTTCTAGAGATAGTTGACTTAGTAACAGGAAGGTTGGCAAGCTACCGAGGGAAGTTGAACAAAAAGGTGATTTTCATTCTCCAAAGGCTGCAGAGCTGACTGCTGATAAGGTGCCAAGCACTTCCTAGCTCTCACAGATCTGGACTCCAAATTCACAGGACTCCTAGGAAGTTAGGAGTCTCTGTTAAGCCTGTTAAATCCCCCTGATGTTTCTAACAATAGCTTAGATTTTATCACTAGTAAAAGAAAACTGGATTTAGTCCATCTTATCTCAACAGCTGAAAAGAGCTTGGGTAAAAGAATAAAAAACAACTTCTATTTCTTTTTCTTTTTTTTTTCCCTTCCTATCAGTGTATTAAGCCATTCTCCTTGTGTCAGTCCAAAACAGACAAACACTCTGACATTTCAAATACTCTTGAGCATTTGAGATGGAGTGATTCAGAAGGTTAATGCTCTGGGACTGTGGGCACTCCTGTCACTGAGTAGGGGCAGCAGCAGCAGTTGTGCATTGAGCTCCTCAGCCATTCTGTCTGTATTAGTGTGAGTGGTGCCACTGGCGCTGATGGCAGCTCAGGTTAATTGAAGGAGAGGACAGGCTATACTCTTTGACTGCCTGGGCCGTAGACCAGCAGCTGAGGATCAGAGCAGGCACCTACAAGAGATACCAGAGGAACACAGAGTCATGGTATGGTCGACTTTTGAAGGTACTCCATGAGATCATCTAGTGCAGCCCTGCTGATCAGGGCAGCATCGCTTACAACAGGCTGCTCTAGGCTGAGTCCAGTGCACTTCTGAAAATCTCCAACAATGCTCTCTGGGCAGCCTGCACCCTTGTCTGAGCACCTTCACAGGGAAAAAAATGTCGGGTTTTGTATATGTTCAAGTGTAAGTTTGTGTGTTTCAGTTTGTGTCCATTTCCTCCTGTCACTGGGCACCACAGAGGAGTCTGTCTGTGTCTTTCTCACTCCCCCCATCAGGTATTTATTTATACACACTGATCAGATCTCCTTAAGCCTTCTCTTCCTGGGCTGAACAGTCCCAGCTCTCTCATCGTCTCCTCATCTGTCAGACCTTCCAGACCCTTAGTCATTTTCATGGCCCTTTGCTGGACTCACTCCAGTATGTCTGTGCCTGTCTTGTACCGCAGAGCACAGAACAGGGTAAAATGAAACTGAATACACAGATTTACTGGCAACACTATTAAAACAAGTAAAGCCCCTCCCTGTGAATCTTCTGTTCACTTCCATCCCTCCTCCATCCTCTTCCCAGGTATCTGCCAAAGCATTGCCAGTTTTTCATGAGGAATGTTTCCACCAGGAAATTAAACGTTGGCTATTACAGTTCGCATGTTACAGGCTCATGCAGCTTAGTTTAACCACCACAAAAAATGTGTCCTGCTCCTATGGCAAAGAGAAAGATGAGGAAGAAGATTGTCTTAGGAAAACTCTCCCCAAGCCTATTGTGAATTCCATTTGAAAAGCGGGTTTACATTGCATTTAGAGCAGAATTTGATGAACATGAAACAAAGAAATAGCCATAACTGTTCAAGATGAAACTGCAGAATGACTTTTCAAACAACATGCTGTGATGAGGTTGATTCATCCATATGGAAGCAGAATCTTAGGGACTACAGGAGGGGTTTAAACTTGGAGTTTAGAAACTTTTCCTGATATTTTCTTTCCTTTAGTTAGAAAGGGGAAAAACCCCACAGCCATAAAGGATAACAGAAAACCACACCAGTTTCTTTTGGGATTTTGCTTTATTTTTAGAAGCCTGACTGACCTCCAAATGTTTTAAGTAAAATGTTTACATGAATATGTTAGGAGCACTGCTTTTTGCTACTGTCAATTCCAATTCTGCTTCAAGAACTGTAGTCATGGGCATCTCTTACTCCAAGGAGCAGAGCAGGTTTTCAACCCTAGTCCAAGATGCTGAGCAAACAGGCTAGGTACCTTATTCTAGTATCGATTCAGTAAACAGCCTAGGTGTGTGCATAAAGCTTAGCATGTGCATGAATGACACATGGCAAGGCTCTACTAGAATGCTTGCTGCATTCTAGTGTTTCTGGATCTGTTCTGTTTACATATGCATTATACACATTTGTTGTATATGCAATGCATTCACACACATGTATATAGCTATATATACAAACAGACACTTGCCTGTTGTGTTTCTTCTGTGTAATATGGCTATTTACTTTTGCTTTCTCTCATTTTGGGAAAAGCAGCCAATCTGAGAGGAGTTGATGTTGTTGCAGCTTGGATAATTGGATCCAGCGGCTGATCAAAACACAGTTCTGCAAATATCTGATAAACAGAGAAACAAAACAAGAAACTGGAGTGTTTGAGGTGGGGGAAGAGGACTTGTAGAAGTGCCATGGATGGAGGGATAACTGCCCTGCTTAAGCCAGTTATTGGGAATTGGGACAGCACGTGAAACCCTGCTCTGGCCCTAGTGTGCATTGGCAGTACAGCACCAACCTGGCTGTAGAGGGAAGGGTGATGGGGTAACTGCTAGGGACAACTTTGTGTGCGATGTGCTCCTTCTCCAGAGCGTGAGCTGGCCTGGGGAGGAAGACTTCAGGACAGCACCAAGGTATAAACGACAACCCTTGGCTGCACCCTGGGAAGTGCTAAGGAGAGAAGCTTGTGCTGAGCACCTGCTGTATATGTGGGGTGACTCGTGCCCCAGATGGGGGGAGACAGAGAAAGCAGAATATCACTTTGGCAATAACTGTAACAGAAGGTTGAATCCCTGGCACAAGAACTGAAGAGACTCTTGTGAAAGGACGGTGAAAGAAAGTGTGTCTGAAAACTATTTCTGTTAAAATACTCGGGGAGAGTATTCACCATGAGCCAAAGCCTGATCTGCTGAGAACTGACGGGAAGCAAAGCTTGTCTGTGCTTCTGGCAAGCTGCATGCTGGCTGGAAACAATAGAATGTCCTACAGGCCATTCTCGTGATTCATTGGATGACATAGTCGTTGTCTCAAAACACTATCCTTTGGGGATTAGAAGACAAAATATGTATGTACAAAGAGTAAAAATACCTCTGCATCCCTTGTGACTACCTGACAAAAGGACAGCTCCAGCAGATGTACCTACACAGCAGGTCTGGGTCCTGCAGAGAAGACACACACTTCTCTGTGCTTGCAGTGTTCATCATTACACAGTAAGAGACTGTTAAAAATAGCCTGTACTACATGTCTTTTAAGACCAGTCAAGGAGGACTTACAAAACCATCTCAGGTGCCTCTTTACACATGCAGCTCTGTTTGCCTTGTTTTTCCTTGTTTGTACAAGTTGAGAAGTGATTGAAGACATAATTTGTAGTGTGGTGTAAGATACAAAATAAATCATCAGATGTCCCCTAAATACCTGATTTTTAACTCTGCTTCTAAGGTGGGATCTGATGTTTGCTGCAATGTGGAGAATGAGACAGTAGGGGTATTTTAGTTTGTCAAGTAAAGCTTTCCCAGCTTTATTGCTATCATCTAGTAAATAAAACAAGCCATGTTATTGAAGCAGTTAGTGTCTAATAGCTGGGTTGTTTTGGTTTTGGTTTTGGTTTTGGTTTGGTTTTTTAAATATAGGATAGAGAGCTTCAGAATAATAACTCTTGGATTGCATAGAATTGCACTGCAAAAACAACTTTAGCACCTTGCTAAAAGTGGTGATGAAATCCAAAACAAGAAATCGGATGAACATATGTATTTACAAGGCTGTGATGGTCTGAGCTGGGAAAGGCGATGCTGCTGTATTTGAATATATAGTCCTAATGAAAGAATAAAGAATCAAGAAGCCTGTAGAAGCAGGTATCATTTCTCACTGATGCAGGCTCATAACATCTGTGAACTTTGAAAGAAGAGTTTCAAGTCATAGTGATGACATCTGGTTTGTTGTTTGCGTTCCTGAAACTTCTTGCCTGTAACTGCACAGAGTAATCAGATTGCACTCTTGGCTGCTTGCTTTTAAATTAGCATTCCGAGTCAAAATAGAGAATTTTGTTGAACACAGTCACACAGTGGCAGAATTTTAGGTTTTGCTCCTAACACTAAAAATTCTTCAAAGCCTCAGTCTTCTCAGAAGAATAATTAGAAGGTAAAAAATGGTGTTGAAGTGCTTACAGAGACGGCTTTTGCAGAAAAGAAAGCTCCTGTGTCTAGTCTGCTTGTGCAAACCTAGCCCCAAGGTGAGCTTTTAGTCCCAGCCAGCCTCAGTATCTTATCACACTGTAAATGGACCCACCCAGGCTAAATTGATGTGCATCACAGGAACAGGCTTTAACAGCTCACAGGGCTGCTGACAGGAATGAACTGGGCAGAGTGAGAAGCTTCCATGCCTGAGCTATCAGCTGAGTGCCCTTTATCAGCTCTGGATTCATACCAGACTGAAGGTGCTAAGGAAAAGTGATAGGCATGTGAGGAGTGGTTGTACACCCATCCTCACAGACTCTCACTCTCTCCATATAGGCACACAGACATATATTTATGTGTGCATATATATACATGCTTAAATAAATACATCATTTTGCTTCATAATAACATTATTTCCATGTTTTATATATATATGTAGTCTATAGTATATATATTTTATGACTACATCTCTCCTTATATGTATATGGGTGTCTGTCTATGTGCACACACACACCCCCATAACCACAGCATGATTTTGAATTCCAGTGGTACCAGAGTTTCCAGGGACACGAGAAGGACACAGTAATGCAGCCAGACTGTGAGTGCTGTGCAGAGCTGCACACCATCCTCTTGAGAAATGTTTGTTTACAGTCTACCAGGTAAACTGTTATGTACTAGGCTGCAAGTATCAACAGACATTGCTGGTGATTTGACAAACCAAGGTTGAAGCAGGTGATCACAAAACTTTGCCTTGAAGACACTCCTAACCCATGAGAAGCTTCGAAAATCAGACCTTCACATCCATTTACTCTCAATGCAAACAGATGGGAGCATGATATAACCCACATTGACAAGGGATGAAGTCAAAGCGTGGGCGTCCATTGGCTCTTCATCTCACTGCCGCAACCAGCAGCCAGAGCTCAGACACGGGCAAGGCAAGTGAGAAGAAAAGCCTCCAGTGAACAATTATGTGGGAGCTGATGTTTAATCTGGATCACTCAGCAAATTATACATTATGAATCCATTCAATACTTCAGCTGACATAAACCCCCCTGCCAAGATTCCAGAGAGTGAAATTCATGAGAAGGAGCTGCAGTTATGCAAACTGTGATAAGAACCACCATTACCCTGTGGCAGATGTCAGAAGGCATCTTCTGAGGAGTCAAGAAGTCTGCTCCTTTTTCCCTCATACATACAAAAATGCCAGAAGAGCTTTGTAGATTGTGAGGGCTCTCTAGTCATGCCTCTGCAAGGCTCATCAGCAATACTTGTGGTGGCCTCACAATTTGGGGTGGGCTTCTAGCTGGCTTGCTCACTTCTGCCTAAAAAGCATCATGTAGATGAACCCTTACTCATGTGGCTTACACTGCAGCACCGAGCAGCAGAGAAAGCCAAGTTAATGAGTCAAATTCTCATCCTCTTGATCACTAGTGAAACAGACAAATGACAGACAAATAACAGCACCTCGGTCTCAGGTACCCACTGCAAGAACCATACCGCCTGCTCATGACAACTACAGTGCATTTCTCACACATGGAATAGACACAGGCTTTCTGTTTGAGTGGTTTAGTTAGGTCCGCTGAAACAGCTAAAGAAGGAAGCAAAACAAGGCTTCCAGGATGAAGCAGAGCACAGGTTTTTTTGCAATGCTATGCACCAGCTTGGTTACACAAATGGCCAGCTCCCTGCTCAGACATGCGGCACGCTCCCTGCAAATGCGGGCATAGAAGGCATGCGCAGACATAGAGTCAGAAGGACGGGCTCTAAATTATGGCCTGCAATGAGCTTTCTGCCTCTGTGAGCATATTGTAACCTGCAGGCGGGAAAATGCAGGTCTTAATAGTGGTTTGTCCGGGCATAGCACTGAGCCTGAGATTTCTGAATGGCTCTGAGGGGCACTGTCCCTGCTCAGCCAGGTTCCTGTGTTTTACATCACCATGTACGGAAAAGACTCAAGCCTTGGAGACTTACCATGCTTGCAAAATTAAGTTGAAAGCCCCTCACTGACAGCCTTAAGGGCTTTTGCTATAAACATGTATACTGCATCTTAGACAGAAGGTTAAGTTTTGCTTGCTTCTACGTGCACCTGCCTGTGACCAAGCTCCCTATGTTGCTGTGCTTTTGGCATCACTGCTTCATAACTCGCCAGCTAATTAGTGCTGAAGCTGTTGACAGGGAAACAAACCAGTCAAGTTCCTCCCTAAAGCTTCAGCACAGCAAAAATGGGAATGATCCTCACATCAAAACCTGCTTCTTTTTGCCAAAGTCCTTTGTGGTGGAGGAGCTGAGGCTGTTCCCTAGGGCTGCCAGAGCCAGCGTTGCAGACACTGGGGCCTTAGGGCCTGTGTGCTTGCAATTACGAAGGAGAGAACATGAGTGCCAGTTCAATGTGACTTACTCCAGTGACATTACACACAGCTGGTCTGCAAGCCTCATCCTCTGCCTCGCGTACAGAAGAGTACTATTCCCACTGCACTAGCAGAGGAGGAGGAGAAGCTCTGATGCCCTGTCTCTGGTGTCTTAAAGCTCTCCTGAAGTAGTGGTGTCATTGCCTTGGTGCTACCTGATGCTTTTTGGTGATGACCTGGTTTACAAATGTAGTTCAAACAACTTGTAAGAAGCACTGTTGCCATCAACAAATTATATAATGTTTAGGGTTTTGGTAGCATCCTTAGAAAACAAAGAAGCATCTCTCAGTCACTGCTGCATCTGAGTTCACTCATTTCCACTGTGTGTAACCATGAAGTTAACTTTTTCCATATTTCTTCAAAACCCCAGGAGGTATCATCCTTGGCCATTTCATGAAATATCTTAGTATGTTTCCAAATTTCCTCCAGATCTGTTTCAATTTTGCCACTTTGATCTATATAGGAACAGCAACTCTCATTGATTATGGAACAAACCCCTCCTTGTGAAGCCAGTAACATGTCTAGAGCCATTTGGTTTTGTAATACCACTTTAGATAGGCTAGTTACCTCTTTTGTTCCACTTGGATTATATCAATGGTTATACTTTCTATTTCCTCTATGGTTGCTGAGATATTTATCATTGCCTTCTCTAATTCACTTACTCCCAAAGATGGAATTAACCATGTCACAAAACTATGAAATGCTGTGTTCCTTTTGGCAATAGGGTTAAACCCCTGCTTGATTCGTTTAACAAAACTTCTAACCCAGGTCCCTGAAGAATACATGTCAATAATAGTAAGATTGGGTATCACAGCCCCTAAGGTGCAAGCGCCCTTCCAGCTGGGGGGTAGAGTCTTACGGGCATTTTCTCCACTTAACCAATACCATACTTTCGCTTTAGGAACGAGCCATCACTGAACTACGACACCATCTATATTAATAGTGTGATTGCAATTTGAACGGTGACCTACATCTGTGGCATTTAAACAAACATAAGTTCCTACTCTGGTTCCTGGTGTAATACATCTTTGTGCACAGGTATAATATTTATCACCTGGATTAGGGTTAACTATCTCAAGTCTTAACCTTTCCCTCGGACGTAGATTGCTAGTGTTCACCCACAAATTTGTCTATGAGATAGTGTTAGGAATTGGAACTCCAATTAATGGAAGGTCCAGATCTTCTCCTGATTTAGGCAACTGT
>WYDI02031092.1:0-13180 GCA_009867235.2 Psittacus erithacus | reverse complement strand
AGAGTTCCATGTCCTTTTTATGTTGAGGACACCACAACTGCACACAAGACTCCAAGTGAGGTCTCACAAGAGCAGAGTAGAGGGGCAGGATCACTGCCTTTGACCTGCTGGTCACGCTCTTTTTGATGCAGCCCAGGATACGGTTCGCTTTCTGGGCTGCGAGCGCACACTGAAGCTGGCTCATGTTCATTTTCTCATTGACCAACACCCCCAGGTCCTTCTCCTCAGGGCTGCTCTGAATCTTTTCTCTGCCCAACCTGTAGCTGTGCCTGGCATTGCTCCGACCCAGGTGTAGGACCTTGCACTTGGCATGCTTAAACTTCATCAGGTTGGCATCAGCCCACCTCACAAGCGTGTCAAGGTCCCTCTGGATGGCATTCCTTCCCTCCAGCCTATCAACCGAACCACACAGCTTGGTGTCATCGGCAAACTTGCTGAGGGTGCATTCAATCCCACTGTCCATGTCACCGGCAAAGAAATTGAGCAAGATCGGTCCCAACACCGATCCCTGAGGGACAATGTGTTGCCATCACTGACACTGAAGTGTACTGAATATTAACTCAAAATTCATCATAGATTCAAAGGAAATGCTCAAAAGAGGGGTCTCAGGATAAAAAGAAACCTTTGAAGAGAATCTGAAAAGGAGTTATCAGAAATTGAAACTTTTAATCATTTGGAAGGGTTGCTGGAATGATTGTTTTTAAGGAATTTTTCTGTGCTTATTCTCTTATCCAAGAAATATGAAAAGTGTCAGTTCTGGTTTTGCTAAGGCAGCTCTTCTGGGTCACAGAGTAAGTATGGCTTTCTCATTGTCCATCTCAGCTGCTCAGTCTTTGAGAATATCTTTCTCTTTCCAGAGAGTGTTAATTAATAAAATTTAGTGGGCTGTATGTACACACAAATTGTTTTATTGTTGTTCTTAGAAAATTCAATATAAATTATGCTGTATTAAACAATATGTATTATTATCAATACTTAAGGTGACTTTTCTCCATTCAAACCTAATTTGCTAGTAGTAACTGAAAAACAATTAACATTTTTCCCTAAGGGAAAATGAAAAGATTTTATAATCTGTAAGTTTACCTATCTTCTGTGTGGTTCCTCCTTCTCTATCTCTTGCAGAAGGATTAAGCCTCCCCTAACTTTAAAGCTCTCTGTGAATCAGATGAGAGATAGAGTAACATGTAGCATACAAGACAGTTCAACAACTCCAAAATATCCTATGTTTTACGACTAAACTGTGGTCTGAAATTAATCCACAAAAATATTAGCTAAATTATTAATAATAATCCAATTTCTTAAAATTGTAATGAAATACGTGTCATAATATGTCTGTTTTCAGATAGGTTGTAAGGAGGGAAGTGGATTAAATTTGGCAAATAAATTATCCTTCTCAAACTGTTCATCTTGCTGTAACAATTATAGTAGCTGTTCTTACTCTGTTCTTTTTTTGGTCTCTTGACTAGAATTACAGCATGTAGATTTTCAAATGTACACATAAAAAGAAAATGTAATCTTGTCCGTGAAGTGAGTTTATCCCAGTTGTCACCATTCCTACTCTAGTTAATAGTTTTTCAACTTGCAGTTTCATAGATGGCTGAATCATCTGTGAATTTGACCATGGATTTTTGAGATCTTACATCTCTAAAATGGGCTTGCTAAAACTGCACATTGACAAATGATAGTGTGTCTAATGCAAATCAAACATCAAAGTTTTCACAAATGTTTATTCTGCCAAAATATATGTATTTTCAGAGGAAAAAGGATTCGTAAAACCTTTCATACATTACATATATATACACAAACTTGCTGTTACCTGTGGCTGGATTATCCAGATTCTGAATAACTTATAGTACATGCTGCATCTGAGTTGCTAAGTACTTTCAGAATCACTACCATTAGGGAGAACAGTGAACAAATACTTTTGCTGATGTTATGTGAAGTTTTTCTGGCTTAACAGAGTTTGTTAACCATCAAACCTAGTGAAAGTCAAACCCAGCTGTCCTTTTTCTGGAGACAGCATGAGCCAAGAAGTCTTCAGAATATTGTCTGTATTTTATCTTTATTCCTCACTCTTTTATTTTCAAAAGTGGTTTACTGA
Organism: Psittacus erithacus; assembly: GCA_009867235.2. Taxonomy (NCBI): domain Eukaryota; kingdom Metazoa; phylum Chordata; class Aves; order Psittaciformes; family Psittacidae; genus Psittacus; species Psittacus erithacus. Next base: position 11,079 of record WYDI02031092.1, on the reverse strand, counting down.
CAACAGATTTTTTTGGGAACACTGATGATAATGTCACTAAATGAAGTCATCATCTGGAAAACTTTTCTCTTAGGAAGAAGTCTATTCCAACGAGTATTCTAATCTGACAAACACTTCCTCATATTTTTCCAGTAAAAGAAATTGTGCATTAACATAAGTATAACCATTTGCAAGGACAAGCAGTAATCTTTGAGACAAATTTTCACATTTTGGGAATATAAGATATGTATTGAGTGACAGAGAGAGGAGCCTGTATGTTTCTTACTAGAGCTTATCTGTGTTTTTCACCCATCTTCTAGGCCTGTGTATTTTTAATACGTTTTATTTAACAAGACATTTTCTTTCAGTCAAGCATGATGTTATAACTGTACTAACCCAAATAAAGATAGAACAAAGCAGTGATCAAACTGTGTCACAGTTAAGGTGAATTAAGACTTCAGATTAATGTTATTCAATCATCCAATTAGTCCAATAGGTAATAAAAGACAAATGTGGTGTTGACATTTAACATTACTTTTTTGACTTAACTATGGAAAATGTGAAGAGAAACCTCTTTCCTTGCAGTCCTGCACTCCATCTGGAATTTCAGCCCAATGTGTTTCCCCTGCTGCCACAGGACATTATACTGAGAACCTTCACTTTCATCTTACACTTTTGCCAGTGTAAATTCACTAAGCAACTGATAAACTTGACTCATTTTAAGGAAGTATAGTTATTCCAGTGCCTCTGATTTTTTCTTAAAATCATTGTCAGTTTGCTGTTCTCATTTTCCCATTTCACATGATAACTTAGAGGTGACAGTCCAGATGTGATTAGGTAACGCGCTATAGCAGTTTTTGAATAACACTACCCTTCAGTCTAGAAGAAGCCATGGAGTAATTCAGTGATAGGTTAGCGATTATTTTAAGGTAACTATTAAAAGTGCAGTTCACAAACACACACATTCACATTGACACGTACGTGTATTGATGAAAAATGAGAAAAAATGTTAAAGAAAAAAGCTAATTTTTTTTTCTGTTTCTGGGGATTCTTTTTTAAGTGGGTGATCAAATATTATCTGCAATGTCAAGCTCAATATTTTATCTTATGGTGGATCTTATTATGTTGCAAACTGGTCAAGTTGGTCTTGGTGACAAAAGTCCTTTATCAGTTATTCACCTGGAAAAAACTGTCCAGGGAAAACACATAACTGTGGCTGGTGGAGCAAGAGAATTGCTTTTCTCTGTTTCATCTCTGCATAATCCTTTGTATAAGGATTACTGCCTTTTTGCTCTGGTTGAGCAGCTTCAGTGTGAATTATGTTGGGAAGACTTCTCAGGACTCAAGTGGGTTTCCTCTCTGTTGCAATCCAGTTCCCTCAAAAATATCTTTGTCTCTTTAGATTGTGCTAGAAATCCAATCACAAATAACACTAGATTTTACCAGTCATCAACCCTAATAGAAAGGAGATGATAATTCATAAATCTATAAAGCAAAACAGGTGGAAGGTCTCTATGCCAAGAAATCAATCTCTGTTTTTCAGCTGCGTAAGTAGGTGTAGGACCCACAGAAAGCCAAAATCACATATTGTGAGAATGTTTCATGTCTGACATCTCACCATTTTCTTTAGACATTTCAGTGTTCTAAATATTTGAAAACTACTGTGAACTTTTTAACTGATAGAGAATAGTAAAACTTATTTAAACGTAACTTTGCTATTTTTCTCTAATTTCAAATACAATTATTAAAATTAATCCTACAAGTTAATTCAAATCTGGGACCACATTTGTCATTCTTTTCTAAAAGAATAAAATATTGCTCTGTGATGTTCACTTCCGTCCTTATCACTCCCTGTATTTCTTCCCTCAAACAGGAGCCTTGGGGGTCTATTTTGTTGAGAGTAAGAGGTGTTTAGAATGGTACCCCTGTAAATCATTAAGTGCTAAATTTGAGAAGGAGAATCCCTCAGGGATTGAGCAGAAGCAACTGATTGATCTTCGTAGGGAAACAGGTGGTTTAGCAGCAAATTGTAGAACCACAAAGAGAATACTGCTTAATGCAGGTGTTTAGCATTTTTAAGCTTGTAATCTCTGATTCTGTTGGTATTTATTGAATTAATGAAAAAAGTATTTTCCTCCCTCTTTCATGTTTCAATATACGCTGTTAATTTCATTTGATAGTTCTGATTCCATATGTGGTTTTGAATCTCAATTTTTCAGGTGGATGTTTTTCAAATGGAAGCAGTAGATGTTGGGACTCTGAAAGAAGTAGTGGTCGAAAAAGGGAAAGGCACTGACTGGCTTCTGGAGAAGATTATTGTGAAAGAGTCATCAGCTTCAGGGACAGAAACATTGTTTATGGCTCAAACATGGCTAAAAGACAGACGTGATGGAAAAAGATTTGCCTCAGTAACTCTGAATGCCACAGGTCAGTGTTATCTTCAAACTACCATTTGCTAAGAAATTAATTCAAAGCTGCAGAACGCAGCTATGTGATTTGCTTCTATAAACACGTTATGGTTTAAAATGTTTCAGTAGAACATTGTCAATTAGCGCATCTGAACATTGTTGGGTTTTAGTACCGTTTAATAACTACTATTTGCCAGAAGATAACTTCTGCTTTGTTACTCCAGATTTACAGTGGCATAAATGACAAATAATTTTGCCTATTCTTTTTACAAACTAATGCCTCTCCAAGTCTTCTACTTTGCCACTTACAATTTTTTAATCTTCAAATACCTCTTCTGGCTACTTGCTAGGCATAGTGAAAATAAGGTAAATAGTGGGGGCAAACTGTGTTTACACAGTAGAGAAAATGCCTCCATTGTATTCAGAAGACTTCCACATTATTTGTGCCATGCTGTTTGGATAGCTTTTGCCAGAATCTGGACATACTTTTAATGGGCACCATGTGGGTAATCAGTCCACAGAGAAGCAGTTTTGACCTGACCCCACTGCTTGTGACTGACTGCAATCCTTGTCAAGACAAGAAGGGAATGCGCATCCTACCTCCCTGTGCTGTGTTTTCAATACAAGCCCAATCTGGTGTGCACAGCACACCCCAACTGGATAAGTAGGTAACTGAAGCCTAGAATGCACCCTTAAGGCTGATGTATTTCTTATGATTCTGCCCCTGAGAGAAGTAAATAGAGAGTGCAGATGAGTCCTTAAGTTACAGAAAATATTTTTTTCCTCCTAACTACAAGGGCATCTCTGGTTGTTGTAGTTTGAGTTTGCATGATGGTGCTTGTCCAGCAATAGCCTATTGAGACTGAGTAGAATCGTAGTGCAATCCATTTCCTCTGCTCTATCGTCTCAAACTTTTGATCTTTTGAAACCTGGAAAGAAAAAGAGGAAGCTATTATGGTACAAAAGCAAATAATTTCAGCTTTCTTTTAGATTGTATGTTGGGACTTTTCTGAATAAAACACAGGAATATTTAGTGTATTTTAAGTTTTATGTATATATATACGTTTCTGTTTCTACTAGAATGCACTGATTTGGTAAAGGAAGAAAGTGAGGTTTATTATACAATAATTGGCAAATCCAAACTTGGTTGTGCTCTCAAAATAAGGATTTTCATCTTTAGTTCAGGCCTCCATCAAATTATTATAAGTAGTTTTAGTCTATAACAAATCCCACTGAAATCAGTGGGAGCTGATAGCAGTGGGAGGAACATCAGCTGCTAAAATGGGCATTAAATACATCCAGTTATGTCTGATATATCCAAAGCATAAGTTGTATACATGAAACAGAAATGATTTAAAATGAAAAATACTTGAATCTTCACGTCACAGAGATTTCATCGTGAAAAGCTAGCTCTAGAGTCAGTTCATTAAATAGGATGATACATAGGAGATTAAGTAGAAAATCACATTGTACACTTCCTAGTTAAATCTTTAATCTAAATGATATAATAGTCAATTGCCTCAGTAGAGATGAATACAGGCATTTATTATCATTTAGACACTGCTCTACAAAAGTATTAATTTGGTCTTCAATCTTTTTTTTCATTAGAAATTCAGGAGAGAAAAAGCACTTCTGCCTGGCCTTTAGGAAAAGAGCAAATGAATTCAGGTATCTCTTCTGCCATTACATCAACTGTTTTATTCATTAGCTCTGAAGTAATAATGTGAGAATATTTTCACCACAATACATCCTTACACTTACTAGTACTGACAATATTTCTCCCTTTGTAATAGTAAGAAATGGAAATATACGCAGGGAGCTGTTCAGCACCCAGATGAAGTGCTTATAATATTAGTGCTCCCTACATAGCCTAAGATATGTCTTGGGAATTTTATCTCAGGTACCCTGGTTAACATATGAAACCAGAAACATCATTAATCTATTTTTTTCTTGTTATTTTCCTTATTTTATTTGTTCAGAAGGCAGATGGAGGATTTATTTCACAAAACATCAAGAAGAAATAAATACAGACTTTGAAAAGTTGTCAGAAATTTTATCCAAGTTGATTATGGTTTTTTATGGAAGCAACGGCAAGTCGAATCTGGTTTCCATGGAAAACAAAGTGGAACATCAGGCTAAGAACCAAATAACATATGATGTAAAATAATCTGTACATTTGTCTATATTTAAATTTTGAGTTTCTTTTTAGAGAGAAATAATCATGCAGTGCTGTAAATATTGCAGATATTATTGTTCAAATACTCAAGAACAGCAGAACTGAAATTTTCAGTTGCAAGCTAGATTCCATTTTTAATTTTTGGCTTTCTCAGGTTCATGATGATCAAGGATATTCTATTTTTTCTTTTTTTTGACAACATATAGTTAATAATGCATATCAATTTAAATGGCACTAACAGTAAGTGTGCACATTTAGAAATAAGTGCAGTATGTAATTTGAATTTGATAGAATAATTACAATAAATGGCCCTAGAGTACAAAGCTAATAGTTCCATAAGTGCTTACATTCAACCTGGTTCTACTGCCTTTGAACTCAGTGAGACTTTTAGCACCAACGCTGATGCAAATAGGGCTAGATCCATGCTGATCCCTTTAGAGAAAAGTTCCTCTCTTCCTAAATTAGCTATGCATATACCGATATATCTCTGTTTGGCTGCTAACTCCTTGTTTCATTTCTTCCTAGATACACTTACCATCTGATTTGGGAATGCTTTATAAAGTGAGACTTGGTCTCCAGAGTTTGGAAAACAGCATATCCCAGTTGTCTCCTTGTTACTTTAAAATGCAGAACACATCAACCCTGGATACCTTTCGTCTCACCATAAATAAAACACTTCCTCTTTCTTTTAATGGAGAGAGATGGATTGAATTCCCTGTAGAGTGGCCATTAAAAGAAGCACTTTCTGGTAGGTATAAATCTACTTTAGAGCAGTAGAGTTATCCCGGAGGTTAACACGTCCTAGTATGACAACTGAAACCTTTATCAAAACAGAAAATTTTATTGTCTTTATTTAATGATTCATAAAGTCTGGATAAGAATTTAAAATGTATGAAGGAAAATACTACCCACTCAGCTTAATTTTTCTACTATAAAGTGGGAAATGCACTTGGTTGCACAGAGCCATTATTATATGCTCCTAAGAACAGTTTGTAAGAAATATACCTTTCTTGCAATATTGTAATATTTCTACTCTCCTTTGTTTAGTTCTCAGCTGCTCATATTACTCACCTTAACAATATGATTTTTTTTATAGCTCATTCACTATTAAATGATTTTTTTATTTGCACATTCGGAAGATTTTCAGTAAATAACAGCTCAAAGCTACATATAAGCATCAGCTTTATTACATTTATACACTACAAATATTTATGCCTGTTAAAATTAGCAAAACAATTTCCTTACACATGTCACCTTTGCTCAGCAAAATAAAAGAAACCCTTTCATCTAAAATCCACTATACCTTCCATATTCTTCTAATGCTTATTGAATGCCATCATATAACAGAATAGTCCTCAATTTAATAAACAGACTAAATAATGATACTTAATATACAAATCATTTGTGCCTGAGTTTTATACAGAAAACAAATGAGTTTCCTGGGTAAAGAATAAGTCAGTTCATTCAAAGTGAGCTGAAGAAGGTGTTAAATGAACAACCCCAATATGCTTTTGGACTGGAATTTATGACTCTGTTTCAGTGAGGTGTTTGCATGTGTCTAAATGTAAGCATGAAATTAATTTCAGTAGAATTAAGAGGGCTTGGAGGTTGAGGTTTTTTTAGATATTTTTCCTGCAATTGAAAACTTAAATTTTGTATTTAGGCTTTAGATTTTATATTGCTTAGAGCTGTTATTTTCACTTGAAGACTTGTACAGTATAGGTACAGAACTGGGCTTAATGGCTTCCATCATACACAAGACTGAAACAAAAAGGACCTTCAGATTAACATAAAGCACATGAGTATGCCCTTTGCAAAAGCCTGGTTGCTGTCACATGCAGAAGTATTGAGGATACACTACTAGCACAATGAAATGGAGAGACAGAGATGCTGTGTGGGTGACAAATGGCCAGTGAGACTGGAATCCTCACGATCTTGGCTCTGACTCTGGCTCTATCATTGACCTTTTGGTTAAAAAATTAATTCTCAATTTTTTTATTTTGTAAAATACTTTGAGATCAAGAAATTTAAAAAATCTCAAAAAAAGGAATAGGAAAAAAAAAAAGCAACCAAAAAAATAGCTCATCTCTCTTGCACTTATTTCTTCCCACACATGCTTTAGAAGTCTTCAAGGAGGGATTTGTAACTAAAGTGGACATTTTATGTCCAAGAAAGCTCTAAGCAGCTCCACAGCGGGTGGCATATGTGGAGTTCAAAGGGATCCTTTTCATACAAACTGACTTGAAATTTATGGTGCAAAGCTGATCTGCTTTTCTGTCAGCTCTCTAAATCTAATATTTTTTTTTCTTGGTTTCTTTTTCTCAGCTAAAAGCAAACCCAATGTTGTGTTAATTGGAATGGAAAGCAGCTGATTGTAATTACCTTAACCAGAAGCCATGTGCCGTTCGATTTCAGATACAACTCTGTCACTCATAGAGTGCCTTAGTATCTCCATTCTTAGTTATCTTTTCCTTATCTTGTATTTGGGATTGTGATGAAGCATATACTAATGGCTAATTGAAACCATCAAAACACAGCTGATGAAGTACTGTGCACACCCTTGAGATCTGGCTGTGCAGTCATGTGCCTTTGGGTATATTAATGGGGAGAGGCCTCCAGCTGACTGCATAAATAAATAGTTCCTCTTCACTGTACCTTCCTTTGAGATGCTTATGCCTCAAGAATCCCCCAGGATGAAACAGTGTTCTCTTTCCCTCTCATACAGGGCTGTACAGAAGGTGAATTTTGCACTACTACAGCTTTTAAGACAAAACACTTAAATAGCGAAAAGGTGAAATAAAAATGTATTATGCTAATTTAAAATAGCTATTTTCACAAAGTTAATACAAAGCCATAATTCACACTGAGATTATGAAATCATTAGAATTTTATAAAATTAATGGAGTTGCAACATTCATATATATTATCATTATATGTAAATTTCTTTTCAGAGATTTCTTTCATCTTTCATCGTTCCAATATATTCAATACACTACAGAGATAAAAGCTTGCTTGCCCACATTTGCCCTATCATAGTGTGATCCCACTACCTGAACAAAGACTGCCATTTGAGCATTTTAGCCATCTTCCCTTGCCTACATTAGTCTCCTTCTATTGCCCTTCTTTGTACAAGGTGCTCTGCCTGTTCTATCCACTGTATAATCTGATCCAAAGTACATTTAATTCAGCATGTTAAAGCCACAATAAGACAATAGATCTTACTTGCCTTGGCCAGACTCACCTGGAACCTACAGCCGTAATGGGCACAGGGTGTCCATTTCAGATCATGCCTGAGCTATGTCAGACAAGCGTTTGTCCTTAGTCCTGCCTCTGATGCTGTCTTCTGGATAGACCTAAGACCTATGTTGTAGCCTTACTTTCAGTCTTGTCTCTGGTCATTCCTCCTGTTGCTCCCACCTTGACCACCAGGATGGTTCCCAGCTCTTTTTCACTGTTTGCTGCGTATAGGACTGTTAACAGCTCAGCCTGACACATGCAGATACCATAGGACTGCTGCCAAGTCAGTGGAGGAACTGCCTGCACTGGGGTCCTGCTCAGCTCCTATCTTGTCCACTCTCCTGGGACAGGCCTACTCTTGCTGCTCTCTGACACAGGGATCCAACAAACAAGACTTCCAAATGCAATCCTTTTACTCTTGTTTTAGGCTGGTCCAGCCTCACTTCTCAAGTTTCAGATCTGGGAGACTGTCAAAACAGAGGTCAAGAAAATAAAATGTCTAGAAAATCAGAATTATAGCCAAAAATAGCACTGCACAGGTTTCTTTGTTCTATGTAGTGACCCACTCACTGCATAGCATCCCTTACCAAATACAGTTTCCTTTCCTGATTCTTCATCTTCATTATAACCCCACCCACCATATTCCATACTGTCCTTGTGTTTAATCTTTTATGTCTTACGAAGCCATGATTTGTTGTTCTTTACGCAGCATCAGTTTTTTGAGTTCCATTTTAAACTTAGCTGTATCCCCTACTACTTAGGCTTTTACTAAATTTAACCTTTATAGGAAAAACTAAACACCTTTTTGGCGTTATGGATTTCTTTCCATGCACCTGCTCAACTGCAGCAGGCAAGACCCCTAGAGCAGAGGTGGCTCTTGTACTGAACTCAGTAGTTTAGATGGTCATTAGATTTGAAAGCTGATAATAACAGCTTGTTATCTGCTTTACCTGGACTTTGTCTTTTTGACTTCCAAAGGATGCAAGTAATCAGTTTATACACACAGTCCTGTACAGGATAGCTGTCTCATTGATCAAAGCTCTGAGAAGAGCTTCATTCTATAGAAGCCTTTTGCAAGGTCAGGATTCACACCCTTCTACCACAGCATCTTCAGGAATAAAAAGGAGATGATTAGATGATTAAAAGAGGTACATATTCAGGGCTGTCACATCATTTGGTTCTATGAGTAAAATGCAAATGAAAATAAACAGATGCCCTGTGTATGCGTTTACTTTCAAAGGTGTTCAGATGTTGTCGTCTTGTCTTCAATTAGATAACTATAAGCACTGCATAAATCACAAGCAACACAAATTTATGGGTGTCTTCAGCCGAGGTAGACCTTTCTTCCTGAGCTTCCTCTAATAGTCAGTGGATGTGCTTCATCATAGTGAAGTTCAAAGCAGTAACAGCTGCTCTGAATAGCATGCTAGGAGCTTCTCTCTCTGTCTCTTAGATGATGAAGTCTGAGGGACTTGTCTCTTCAGCCAAAGTCACTCTTTGTAAAGATCCCAAAAGTGATTAATCAGTCTGAGACTTAGGATTTTATCTATTAGGCATTCACCATAAAAAGAAAAAGGGAACTGACTGGTATTTTTTCCATAATGTGCTATTACAAACAACATAAAGCATAGGCATTCTTTTCTCTAGCTGAATGGAAAGTTTTCAGCATCATCAATGTTTAAAGGTACAAGACAAAATTATGGGAAAAATAGAAAAAAACCTTTTACTATTGTTTTTGAGTGTTTGATTTTTTAATCATATGTGACTGCACATTGCTATGTTGTCAAATAGCTGTGCAAGATTGCGGCACAGTCTTGATAAGATCTCTTTCTGCTTGGTATTTCAGTGGTTACATATCATCTTACAGTATTTTCTAGAAATATTTGGAGTGAGAGAAATTTATTGCGTATGACTGCGTGTATATATGGTACTCATGGCGACACTGGGGACAGATCCCTTCTCTCGTCATTGCAGAATGTTCAGCAGGGAGAGGACAATGAGGTACTCTGTCTTAAAGTACTTTAAAATTTATCCTTTAACCTATTCTTTTAATTCCTATGTAGTATTTTTAAACCTTACTATACACTTCAGTAATATAGTTTAAGATTGCAATGCTAAATAATTTTATTTTAGTCATTTCTAGTTACCATGGATGCTGTTGAGTTGGGAGAACTGGATAAAGTTGTTCTTTTGTTCAGCAGTAAAACAGGTAAAATACTTTTGCTGCTCTCTGAAGTCAGTGATGTGAATTACACAGTTAGCCTCCTATTAAAAGCAATGAAATTGTTGCCAGAGTTAAATTCTGATTAATTTCCTTTGGTTTTTTTTGCTAAAACTTCATATTTTACAAAGTAAAATCCTACATTTTGACATGTTAAAATCCTTGGATCTAAAGGCTGTATCATTATTCCATCAAGAAAGTAAATTATTCCTTTCCATAGAAGAAAGAAAAACAGACAATAAAGATGAAATATTATATTCTGCAATTAACATCTGATTTATTAATAAGTGATATAGGAGAATAATTAAAACTCAAGAAACTGATATTGTTTAATTTTCCTTCTGTGATTCATTTATTTACATTGTTTTCCCTGCCTGTTCTGTTTCCTCCCTGTGACATTCGAGGGGGATTTTAACTTTATTAGACAATCAGCAGTTTTGTCACTGAATTTCATTAAAATTCTATGATTCTATGATCTCTTTGCCTCACCTGTAGGATGGCTACTAAGGAATATTCAAATAATGAACTGTAAATTAACACACAATGCTGTTACAGAACAAGGCATATAGCTCACTACTTTTGCTTCTCACAGTTTCAGTTGTGAAAGTTAACTATGGGCATGTGTCTGACACAGTCACTGAACATGGCAATTGCCAAAGGGCACCACAGACTATGTGGCAGGCAAGGGCTTTCCAGTCAGATTTGAAAATAAGATTAACAAAGGAGGGACTTTGGGGCTCATTGGCTGCATGTGTAATGAAGAGAGGATCTGGGGCGGAGCAATCCCAAGCACAGCTACAGGTTGGGCAGAGAAAAGATTCAGAGCAGCCCTGAGGAGAAGGACTTGGGGGTGTCGGTTCATGAGAAAATGAATATGAGCCAGCTTCAGTGTGCGCTCGCAGCCCAGAAAGCCAGCCATATCCTGGGCTGCATCAAAAGAAGCGTGACCATCAGGTCAAAGGAGGTGATCCTGCCCCTCTGCTCTGCTCTTGTGAGACCTCACTTGGAGTCTTGTGTGCAGTTGTGGTGTCCTCAACATAAAAAGGACATGGAACTCT
>WYDI02031089.1:0-24228 GCA_009867235.2 Psittacus erithacus | reverse complement strand
CCCCCCCCCCCATTAACTGGACACATTTGGATTCTTTCTGTCTTCCAGTAAAGGAAGAATGTAGTGTTGAGCAGCTCAAAGCCAGACTTCAGCTGGTTCAAGACTAATCAAGTGTGGGTGTGCAGCACCAAAGGAAAAAGAAATTGGAAAGGGCTTCTCTCCCATTTAATCAGCAGAATAGCAGACACCCTTAACAACCCTCCCCCTACCTGGCATTAGCCTCATTCCAGCATCAGCGCAGAGCTGAGCAGTGATACAGACATTAATGCTACTTTCACCAAGCCTTGGCCAAAGGGAGCATCCATGAGATGTCTTATGCCACCGCCTCCCTTCTCCAGTAGCACACCACCTTCAGGAAAGGCCATACTGGGATAAGACACAATGCTGCGGGACTCAGCAAGTCCCTGGCAGGCAGAGTATCTTCTCCGGATTCTTTTCTAGACCCATCTTAATACACCCTTCCCTTGTCTGAGCTAACACCACAAGTGCAGTAAACAGCTGAGCAGCTAGGGAATTTGGATTCTGTTCCTATACTTGGGACACAAGCAGCTGAGAAGAGGTGAGGTCCTCAGATCATAAAGGAAAGAACTAAAAAAAGGAGAAGAAAAAAAACCAAACAAACAAACCACTAACAAACAAAAAAACCCCAAACACTCCATCTGCAGCCACCTTTCCCTCTTGCCACTGGTCCTTTCCCCTTAACCACCAATGACAACCCCCCACCTCCCCAGCATCAAATTCCAAGGAAAAAAAACCGCATCTGTCATAGAATGCTCCGCGCGGATTTCTTCATCTGCTCCCCGCAAGGGCAGAGCAGCCCCAGCCCGAGACAAGGCAGAGGAGCGCCCGAGAGCCCGAGCAGGGCTGCGCCCGCTCGCCGGACATCTGAATTTACAGTCCCTCCCGCACAAAAAGGAGCGGCTTTCTCCAAAGCCACCAAGAGCATCCCGGCAAGGACAAAGCCAGCGCTAAATGCTGAGTCTCGCCCCCGCGCTGAGCCAGCGGCTGGACACCTCTGTCCGCTACCGGCATCCCCAGAGCCCCCATCCCCACAGCGCACACGTACCATCGCGGCAGGCGGCGGCCCGCGCAGCAGCAGCCGTCGGAGGGCGCTGGGAGCGCCGCGGAGGCGCCGACACAGCCCGAGTCTGCAGCGAGCGCGGCGACAGCGGGGGAGGAGCCGCCGCTGCCCCCCCACCCCGCGCCCGTCGGGGGCCGGAGGCAGAGTTAACCCTTCCCGCGCCGCGGGCACGGGCAGCGCCTGAAGGTTGCAGGCTGAAGCCTGGTGCATCCACCGCCCTTATTTTACCTCTCACTTTCTGCCCTTGGAAAACATGTCCAGGCCTCAGCAGCCACGAACGTAGCTCTTGGTACTTTGTAAATGGCAGGGTGGTTTCACAAAGCACAGCTCTTTGGCATATAAGTACTGCTTAACCAGCAAGACTCAGAGCTGAAGAACTCCTTAAAACAGCTATTGCCTTTGCCATGCACCAGTTAAATAACTGGCCTAAAAAGCTTCCTGCAGAGCAGCTCTCCTGCCTCTGTGTCATCAGTTGCAGGTAACTTCTTTGCTTTTTAAGAAAAAAAAAAAAAATTGCAGAAAGCCTAAAAAACAACTGTCAAAAGCAGAAGAAAAGGGGCCCTGAGGAGGGAAGCACTTACTGAGCTTCAAGTCTCTCCCAGGACTTAAAGGGAGAGCACTGAGCCTCTAGTTCCCAAGTGCTACTTTCTGAAGCCAGGAAGACCTACAGCGGTATGATCAAAAACATTTCCATTTCTTCAGTTCTTCAAGAAATCAGGTGATTCACCTGACAGTTACAGGACAGCACAGACCAGGCACCAGGATCATGGAACAGGAGATACAGAGGTTTAGAATTTAAGGGGGGGGGGGCGGGGGCGACCCCAAACCAAACCCAACATCAGTCATGCTCTGCCCTCCATAAACCAACAGCCCCCCCCGCAAAAACCAGAAAAGCCACACCCCAGAGAAAAAGTACTCTTCCTAGTATTGAGGTGAAGGCTCATTAATGCTCAATTCCAAGAACCACTCAAACATTGATATTTAAATACACTATTATCCTCTGAAGCAAGGAAAGATTTGTTTCCACTATTGACTTAAAGAAGAGAGGTGGAGGTTTTCCCCACTTGTGCGAACATGATAAACTTCTCCAATTAGTGAGACAGCAGTCACTGGATCACTATGGTTTGAAACAAAGAGCCTGCCTTTTGGCTGAGGAATTCTGTTCCCTGGGTACAGGTTATGGAATTACACTATTAACAGTGTGAACACTTACTTCATCACTGCACATGTGAGTCAGCATCACACTGACTGGGATGTTCTGGACCATAAACATTAAGAAGCCGCAGACTGGCTATTCCCCCAAGCCTGCAGAAATAACACAGAAAAACATTTTAAGAAGTTACTTGCTATTTTCAAACTTGAGGGCGCAGTCAGGGTCACATCTCCATGCTTTTCTCTACCATGACACTTAAATCATTTTCATGTAAGTGAAGCCTGCAGGTCTTTATGAAATACAAGGCCTCCAAGCACTAAAGCTAAAGCAGAATACTGAACAGGACTTGCAATACATCTGGAGTCTACAGAGGTTGTACTTCTCTGAACAATAGCTCCAAGTTGCCCACTGTCTTCCACCCAAATACACTACATTTTCTTCACAATTACCAAACAAAGGTTTTAACAAGAACGTTCTCATGGACAGTATACTGGCTTCTGAATAGTGGTAGGACAGAGCAACCATGACCTGACCCAGCTACAGTCCTGGTATCGTTATATGAGGAAGAACAGATATTTCTCAGAACCTCTACATGAAAATCACAGGGGTTTCAACACACAGAACTCTAACCTCTGCAGGCAGCATCCCAGGCTTGCGAGAACTCATCACATAAAAACCTCATAGTAACTACAACGGAAGAGGTAGCAGGCTGTCACCACGGCATGCTGTGCAGAGAAGACTGGAGAGAAGTGCAGGGATTTCTTTGCATCCATTCTCTTGGATGGATTTCTTTTCTTTGACTATCTAGTTATTGACTTGCACAGGCTATCTGCTTTCAGTAAAGCAAAAGAACTGATTACTCGTTCAAGTCTTTGGCAAATCACTTATAAAATCCTCCTGGCTATCCTCACTTCTAATCTAGATACAGCAGTTTTTACTCTTTTCTACAGCTTTACTAGGAGGTTTTTAAAGGATAGCTGGTTTTGCTGAATACTTGTGCATCTTTTTGTTCAACTATTTAATAAGGCTTCCCTACTTCCTAGCTCCTTTATTATCTACAGATATTTTACCTTTTTATTCTGTATGGTTGCTTAAATTCTGACTGTTTGTTTTGCACTTTTTCCAAGTTTCCTTTTTTTTGAAACAACCATTTCTGAAATGAAGCTACACCTTGTTAGTTGTATGTATATTTCTATTTCAAGGAATCTTTGATGCCTTAAGTATTTTACTTCTTCAGCTGCCTTGCAGGTCCAACACAACTACATATTTAGGCTTCTCCACCTTAAATTGAGAATAATATTTTCATCTTTCTCATACTACAGGGCTAAAGGAGTGATTATCTGAGCTAACAGGAATTAGCTTCTCAACTTGCTGTGATATTTGACAGGTTTCGAAGGTAGATAGCCCAAGTCATCCATTCCCTTTAGTTCTTTATCACCTTCAAGTAAGGTTTCATTTTTGTGTTAATGCAGCAGCAGAGACTGCCAGCACCTCTTACCAGCCTCTTTTCCAATTCCCACTCTAAGCAAATTCATGAACCGTGCAAGTTTTCTGTGGCAACACTGGTCTCTCGTCCCAGAAAATAAGGCCTTAAAAACGGTGATCCTAATTTAACTCAGCAACTCAAAAGCTTTAGGGAAAATGACAGAAGATGACCTGTCTAGAACTCTCGGCGGAAAGGACAAAGAGGTTTTATAAATCAAGGCTGCAAAACTGGAGCAAACATGAGCAGTACAAAAAGACCAAAAGGAACATGACAAGAGGGATTCAGGCAAAGACTAGAGCACAGCAAGAACTGCCACATATCCCATGCATGAGTGCAGCATGACTCCTTAGCACCCAAAGGGGTGGCTTAATGCAGCAGAGAGGAAGGAGGGACTAGGATCTAATGCTAGTGATTTCTTACTGACACTGGAATCAAATCCTCATGTTTTCCTAACACAACTAACACTGAGTTCAATGAAAGACTTCTCCAAAAGTGTTTCAAATAAGCAGCATGCATCTCCCTGAAGAAAAACCTGTGCCTTCTACAGTGTTCACTCAGCTTCACTGCCCAGATGCCTTTGCCAGCATTAGTTCCTAATCAGCACCCTCAGGACTGCTCCAGCCAGAGGCACAGCAAAGCTTTCCACGTGTCCCAACAGACACACAGAATGAAGAAGGCACAAACCAGATCTAGCACTGAAAGTAAGAAAGAAGTACAACCAAGGCAATGTGAATGAAGCTCCAAGAGCCAAAATATGGTGCAACATTCCTCTTCTTGCAAAGGGTATTTTTTAATTCCAGACATGTTAAGCTGCCTCGGATCACAGTCTCACTGAATCAGCCAAGAATCTCAAGTAAAATACAACAGCTGCCCCAAGAAGGGTCTGATGCCTGGAACTTGCTGGTTTAACTGTTTCCAGCACCTGAACAGAGGCAAAAAGGCTGCTAACATCCTTTTGAAGAGTGTGTCATTCCAGAGGCACAGATTCACCAGATGCCCTGTTATTCAGTTTACAAATGCCATGCTGCTTTACAGAGAGGATGATTCTGACAAAAATCATAGCAGGATGCTACAAGACAGGTAACAAGCATCAGTGGCAACTGTGAAGATGATACAAATGGAAGGCAGGGATCTAAGCCTGGCAGACAAACTAAAAGGAAGGCTGAGGAGAGGGTAGAAGAAGATTTAGAATTGGCTTTGGCACAGGTAAAATTTCTAAGACAAACTACATTGACAATACTCTGACTACAGTGGCATGTTTCTGTGACTCGGTCAAATCTTGCTTAATTTTTCTCCTCAGTTTGATAATCAGAATTGGAAATAAAGACGTAGAACTGCAGGAATTTTTCTGTAAGCAATGCAGAACCGTTCTGCCACATTTCTTGAAGCTGCTGAACCCATAACCTGTCAGGTTCATGTAGATTTAACTGCCATTGTGTGGAGGCTTCTCTCACAATACATCAAAGTCTAAAGAAAAGAAAAAAAAAAAAAAAAAAAGGCAAATCAAAAAATGAAAACCAAAAAAACACAACTTAGAGAAGCTAACAGCCACAGGAGCTAGCTGCTGCTACATGCAAAGATACCGCAAGGCATAACTGTGTGCTATGGTTAAAGAAGGGGAACTGTTCTTCCAGGCATATTTTAAATTTAAAGAAAAAATGTTAGTCTCTAAACTAGTGCTAGTAAATTGTTTGTATGTTTTGAATACTAGTTACCAGCCATGTCCTGCTTACAAGATCAACTAATCAAGAAACAGAAAAGATGGAAAATAGTCAAATGTTCTTTAGACATTGATCAAATAGGACATAATTTTAGGCACTATTCTCTGCTGGGTTTATGTCCTCTTGTAGGATATCAGCACTGCAGCACATGCTGTCTTGGAAGGATGTAGCTGGGATGCAACCAGAGGTGAAAAACAAATGGAGGAGAGGAGAAGGGGGGAGGGGAAAAAAAATAAAATAAATCAATAACCACTTTCAATTATTTATCTCCATGAAGCAGGAATAAAAATGCACACAGATGCCGTATTTGGAACAGTGATTCCAGAAGAACTTTCTTTATAGGAGTCAAACTGTCTACTGCAGGTTTTCCTGCAAAATCATTAGTACTCAATAAAGTTTCAGAGGCAAAGAGGAAGGATTAGGTCAAACTCTGACAATTCACCCACCCTAAGGCAAAGTAACACTGCGAATAGCCATAACCAACTTCCACACTAGCTACTGTAAAAAGCAAAGGCAGACAAAACCCAGAACAGGCCTCATCTCACAAAAGTATAACTACTGAGAATGGGTCATCTGAAACAAAAACATGGCCTTGTCCTATTGAGTTGTTTAGGGATTTCCCCTCCCACACCCCTCTTGTCTCTTCCTCTTTAACCATGAGAAATTTAAGTCTCATCCAGCTTGTCTGTCCTGGAAAGTTCTACAGATAGAGACCAATATCACTGGGGAAAAACCCTACGGTTTTAATGGATTCAAAATGCATTCCACCAAATCCATATAACAAAGGACTGAAAATCATTGAGTTATTCACATTTACCACACAAAGTACTAAAGAAAACAAAACAAAATAGACTTTTACTGTACTCTGAAAAAAGGTCCAGCCATTCCCCAATCATTGTTTTCCTTTTCCATATAACTAAAGGGTTAATCTACTCTCAAGGGCCATTCAAACAGATCCTGACACCTCAAGCCTTTATGTGTGAAAGACAGTACAGCAGAACAGGCTCAGTACAACACACTACCTCCACCTTCCTTCAAGTGTCCAAAAGACTGTTCCAGGACAAATCCACTTACACTTTACCTCCATATACACCTTAAGAATTTTAATTCCATGAGCTGCCCACAACATTTAACTACAATGCCTTGTTTTAGAAGCAAGGGTTAATTATTTAGTAGGGCAAGTTCTAACTTCAGAAAAGCTACCAGTAAATTCATGACTGCGGCTATTTCAATGCTAGGAGCTTTGATCTAAGGAACTCACAAAATTGGAAGGTTAGTTATCCGTGGAGATAAATGCAGAAAACAAAGGAAAAACCTCATCAAGCATTAGTTTGGCTGTGTTTTACATAAAGACTAATTTTGAGTTAAAGATAATTATAGCAGCTTATTTCTAATTAAAAAATTATATCAACAGTCTGGTTTGTGAAGCTTTATTCTGAATTATATCTGTATCAGGAATTCTCCCACAAGCACTGAGCTGACAGCTTTTTTAGCAGGCTTCCCATACACACCCAGTCCTAAGTGATGGCTAAAGAAAGGAGAGGTGTACCTGGATTGGCTAGGTTTCCCATTGCAGCAGTGTCTTACTGTCTCACTGCAGCAAATGAGCCCCACCCCCCCCGCCCCAGCAGATATCTCTTTCTCTACTATTTCCCCCCAAGATAGCAGGAATGTTTGGTTGCAATGAGCATTCTTCTTTAACGAACATGCATGCCTATAGTACCCCACTTAGAGACAGCAGGTCAAAGAATAACACTTCCATACAAAACAAGCAATGAGCTTGTGGTGACCGTTGGACCACATAGGAACTTAGCCTCCAAGAAATTACGTCATTATGTGCCTATTGCATGCATGTAGCATGGCACTGCTACACATAGTTGTGTATTATAAGCTATACCCTGCAGTTTTAGGAGGCATCCTATCCCTGGCCTCAAGTCATAAACCATCCTGAAGCCAGAATCAAGATCTGGACTATGACGCCTGGTTCTGTGGGGAAGCCCATTCAGGCAGCCAAGGACAGGCCTGTGTCAGGCAATCTGTATTGTCAGGCAGAAAGAAAACAGTCACATAGCCTAGCAGATTGTTAGCTTATATTGGAATGGTCCAAATCAGTTTTAAAAGACTGACAGCTGGTGAGACAATATTTGTTCAAGATATTTTTAGAAGAAACTCATATAACTTATCAAGGAAAGTATTACCTGCAAGAAAATACAGTACTTGTTAACTGAAACTCATTATTAGTACCAAAGCATTGATCTATCTACTGGACTAAACACACAAGAGCAGGAAATTTACACCACACTTGGGTAATGTTGGTTACATTCTAGCAGTCAACTGCAAAGTAGTGACTTCACAGCTGAGACCAGCACCATGGGCTCAGCTCAGTGTCCAGAGCTAGCTGTGGGTGTACTGCGGGCTATTACAGTAACTCAGTGATCAGCAATGCCGTCATTACAAAGACCACCCCATTTTGTTGCTGGGTTGGTTGTTTTTTTATTTTGATCTTGTCTAGGGTTTTAAATTTTGAAAGGCAGATTCCAAGATTCTAAAACTGAAAAGATCCCAACACAGTCACAAGCATTGTTTGCAGTCAAACCACACAAAATCAGCCCGCTTATGCAACAGAATGCTTTATGAGGTGAAAAGACAGCTGCAGGTAATATCATTTCTTCCAGAAGAGAACTCAGACCTAGTAGGTACAAGCAGAATGCAGTATGGTAGCTGGAAAGCACAATAAACAAATTCAAGCTAGAAGTAAGGCATGATTTTAACCCTTGGTAACTAACCACTGAACAATGACCTGCAATTTATGGCAGACTGCTGCAACCTGATGCAAAGAAAAAATCTCACCTTAAAATGCCTATAGAACACAAAAAACATACCCTCCCCCCCCAAAAAATAAAATTCAATCTGCACAAATGATAGTTAAAACATTCATTTGGTTTAAAATAAAAATAGGAAACTGTCTTCCAGTAGTTAATTTATTTTCTTTGTAGTGCTCCTAGTTTTCCAAAGCTCACATTCAGGAATTGACTCATTTGTTCCATTACTGCTTCATATAGGCCAGTAGCATAAAGCACAAAGTAAAAAAATTACAGGTGAGACAGGGATCTGGTGTGGATCCTCTACAGCAGCACATTCACCCTAGCCAGAAATCAGGAAAAGCTGATTGTTTTTGCACACTATACCCTAAAGTTTCCAAATCAAGTAAGGCATTCCATTACGCAGAATAGAGTGAAAGTAAGTTGGTATTTCAAAAGGAAGATGCATCTAGACACAAGCCCTTATGATCCTTGTTGACTTCACTTTAGAATTCTTGTCTTTCTAGCACAAAGACTATTATAACTTCTCAGTATCAAATAGAAAGCATGTCATCTCAGATTCTCCCAGAAAGAAGCAACACCAGATCAGGAAATGTGCCTCCATTCTGCAGTTTTAAGTTCTTACAAAGAAAGAGGCATATGTTCTAGCAATGCCATGGTTAGTAGGGCAAGACAAACCAGACAAAATCCTGGAACAGAGCCAGTCAGACTGAGGGACATCTGTGTTCTAAGGAGGTAGGAATTATGGCATTAAAATTACAATAGCACATGACAACCATTAATCTCATGGCAAAATAGGATTAACAGACTCCTTCCACAGTTTTCCACTCTTCTGAATCTGCAGCAGAAGCAGTTTTACCTTCCTCAGGCAGAGGGCCTGCCACACTTGAGGGGTGCACATGCACCTTGTGCACCAGCATGGGCAGCTGAGGACACAAAAGCCCATTGCACTTTAGTGCCATCAGGTGCTCTGCTCTGCACCACAGCAGTGAGATAGCACAGCTTCACTCACATTTGCTGGCTGTGAGTGAAGATGCTTCACACTTGAGGAACCCACTGTGAGCAGTCCTGCAGCAGCTGTGGCCAAGCCGTCCTACATGTTCCCATGAGCTTATGTATGGGAACGGCTCAGCCCAGGGTTCTCAGGTCCAGAAAGTGGCCAGCACTGGAACACTCAAAGGCCCCTACCTCCAACTGTTTACGTGCAACAGTCAGATAAACAGGAATTGAGAGCAGCTGCTCAGAGACTCCCTCAAGCTCACACCAATACAGGGATTCTTTAAAAGCAAAGGAAGGGAGTTGAGAAACTGCATTCATGCACAGGAGAGGGAAACAGACCAATAAATCAGTCAGAAAATTATATACAGCTATTGAAACTGTCACATGTTAAAGATTCTGTTCCTACTTGATCCTCCTTCCCCTTTACTTATCTTGTTTGTCTTTGCAAGGTCTAGTTACCAAAGAAGGTTCAGTATATTGGTTTTAAATGCATAAAATGCAACCCAATATTGTCAAAGAGAACTCTGAAGCTGTGCGGTTTCCAGGAGCTGTCTTTGCATTAAAAACATCTGTTAAAGATGGTAAAACCAGCATTTTGAATTAAAGTTTTATATATGATCATATAAGGTTTTGCTTTTGTCCTGTCTTGTTTTAATGCTCAGCACTGCAGGTCAAATAGAGTCAGAAATATTCTGTAATTATTTCTGTTCTGTATTTGGAAGAAATTAAGAATATGTTTTAGAGACAATGAAATCCTTTCTATTTTAACACTTATGGTGGTAGGAGATTGCAGCAATCAGGCTAAGTCTGTACAAACAGATAATTTCTGTACAAGATCTAAGAGACTGACTAAGAAGCTCTCAGCCTGCAATTTGAGGTCCAGCGCTCAGCCATTTAAGTCTTAGAAGACTGGAAAACCCATCAGCAGTAAAGATTCAAATAGAATACAAAATGAATGCCAATGAACATGGCATTACACAAAATGACCTTACTTCTTAATAAAAACCAAATAAGCTTGTCAAAATATCAAAGGCTGTATTGATTTAGTGCAATTACTGTTTCACAAGGCATGTCATATAAGCCTACACCAGGGCTTGTGCTGTTCACCATATTGATAAACAACCTGAAAAGGAGGAAAGCAGACTGGTGGCAAAGCTTATGGGTAATACCAAGTTATTAGCATGGCTGAGGGAGACTTCAGCATGCCAAGTTTCATTTGGCATTTTATTTATCTCAGTATAAATCACACATGAGATAACACTAGTGCTAACTAAAGTCATTACCACTGGGGAGAGATCTTGAGATTATGATAGTCTTAATTCTATTCAGGAGTCAGATCACTGCTCAGGAGCAGTACAAAAGTTAGTAGATGTGGTAGAAATCAGGAAAAGTAGTAACAAGCTTGTGATACTGTGTAAATACATAGCTCTCCCCCACTTTTGAATACTACCCACTTCCGCCAACAGCATCTCAAAGAGGTAGATCCATAAAACATTAATAAAACAAGAAAGATGGAAGGTATGAAAGAGCTTCCCTATAAGGAGCCATTGGGTAAGCCCAGCCTCTTCAATCTGAAGGGGAAAAAAAAAGTAAATATGGCCAACCTATATCACAACTAGACTGGACAGGAATTGTGTAATGTAGAAAGGTACATCAGAATGAGACCAGACAGGAATGAGAACCCAATGAAATAAAAGAGGTTGCAGGTTTTTTCCTATAACTTCCCACTGAACTATTTCAGTTCTTACCAGATTTCTTTTTACTTCTAGCAGGGAAAGACTGAATAACTGTGGATGTTGAAGAGTGCTGGGCGTTACTAAACACGCAGAAAACATACCTCTTCAGGACCTGGAAAGGGATATGAGCTGGAATGGTACAAGGAGGAATTATTTCATGCACTCATCTAACATTCTTGTCCACCCATCCACTTTTTGTTCCTGGGCTGGATTTAACCTTTTGCTTGAACCAGTACAACTACCTACCCTAGCATACAGCATTCTTACAGAATGCACAAGTACCTGGTTAATATATGTCTAACTGGTAAATCCTGGTGGCGCTGACAAGTCCCATGGGGATATTCTTCACCAGTTATCTGGGAGAAAAATCTCAAGCTGCTTAGAACAAAAGTCATCTGAGAACAGCAATGCTTGGGATTGCTGCAAACACATACAGCAATAAGAAACATGGGCTGCACTTACAGCATGGGAAACTACTTTGGGAGGCTGCAGTTCAAAGGATCCTTGAGGTCATGCTCAATGTGGTTACTATGAAAGCAGATACAGCCCTCAAGCATGTAAGGAAGCAGCACAGAAGATAACAAATGCCTGCTTTCACATTTCTCTGGTCAGAAATACGTTGGCAAACAATGCAGGAAAGTTGATTGCTCAAGTCCTGGAAATCATATATGAAATCCCAAAGAATCATTATTGCATCGGGGGGGGGGGGGAAGGGGTGAGTTAACCACTGACTTTTTTTATGACTTAAACATTCAAATTTAAGACACAGAAGTGCTTTTACTAACAGCCAAGAGCTGAACAAAATCCACCATTGGATGATCTAGGTTATGGAAATCTCTAGCAAGAAGCCACAGCTGTGGGTATCACTCTTACTGTAATATAATTTTCACACACAATTGGTCTTTTGCCTCATCTAGAACAGTTTTTGTTTGAATACACAGACTTGTATCTGCACTATCTGGGAGCTGTAATTTGAATAAACAAGGCAGTTTTATTTACTGTTACACACTTGAGATTGATCACTGAAAGCTAACTAAGCAGTGTAGCGGAAAAACGTGTATGTTACAAACTGTCACTCATAGCCATTCCAAGTTCCGTAAAGATGATGAGCCTCTTGTACAAGTAAAAACATTAACCTATGAGATATTTGTTACTGTAAAAGGAGGATTGAACACAGCTTTGAGACTAAGATGTGCAGAGTGGACTTATGCATTTGCTTTTGCTTATCAGGTTTGTCAACTTATCACAACCTGATTTGTGTCATTAGTAAATATCCTTATTCTTTAACAAGACTTTTGCCAAGTCAAATTCACTGAAGCACAGAACAGCCCAGGTTGAAAGGGACCTCGAAAGATTATCTATTCCAACTTTTATAGTAAAAAGAACATAGAGGGTATTTATCTAGCACCCTGTTCAATCACATCTTGAGAACCTCCAGTGATGGGGACTCTACAACATCCCTGGGGTGATTGCTCCTGTGACTGGTTGTTCTCACAGTAAAAAAGTTTCTCTTACCTTGAGTTTGAAGCTTTCCTGATTCAACTCGCACTCATCATCCCTTGTGAAGAGAAACCCTCCATCCTCTTTGTAGCTGCCCATAAGTTCTAGAGGCAGGAAGAAGATTCCTCTCCTAGTTTCAGTTAATAGCATTATAGAAGTATTCATCCAAAAAGACAGCTGCCTTCAGGAACTATAATGCAACTTTGCTACATCATCAGTGGGCTGTGGTAGATGTATCTGTACCCTCAACTAGCATTAAATGTAAACCAAAGACATCAGTATGTGGTAAGGATGTGTATTAGGTCAAATATGAAAGGCTTCAAGAGCCTAAAGGTCATCTGTCTGCAAGGCAGCTTGTTAGTAGACTGTTACACAAACCCTGTTGGTTTTCAGCATAAAAAATTAAGTTGGCAAAGGAATATGCAAGGTAATACTTGAAAGCATTTAATATTTCTGATAATCCTTTTACAGAGGCAAGAAAAGTGTCTCATCAATGTTTCATCATTTCAAGCATTTGTTCCATCAAATTCAACCTCAACATTGTTCTTAATTTCTTGATTTTCAATTATGTCACTAGTTATTCATAACAGGTTTTCCAAGGACTAACACAAAGTATGATTTGAGAGGAAAGATCACTGGGATGGTTGTTGAGCTATTTAAAATCCCTTAGTCAGACTGAAACAGCTGCTAGTATTTGTGTAAAGTTTTCAGAAAGAGAAGCTGTTTTCTCTGAACACCAAAATCAGCAGGTATCAGAAAGCAAACTGCCCTTGCACTGAGAAGCAATTATTGTATTTCACCTGGCACCACATCAATTTGTATTGGAGAGAGACAGTCCCTCTTGGCTGTAAGGAACAATTAATATCCAGCACAAAGAGACACTGTACATAGTCTTAAGCTATTATGGCAGCCAGTGGCAACTGATAACTGTGCAAAAGTGCACATGGGGCTACTCTCACCATATAAAGGAACACAAGCCTTCAGTATTTCACCTTGACTTGGTTGGATACTGCTGTTCATTTTTCTCATCACATCATCCTCTCCCTCTTTCAGACCATTTACTAGCTTCCAGATTCTCCATAACACAAAGAGCTTGTTGTTGTTGCTCAAGGTCTTCTATAATTGTTCCTGGCTTTCTTTGTTCTGTTGCTGCCATCCAGGACTATTCCTCCTCCCTTTGGGAACGGAGCATTACTGAGTCCTGAGTAACTGTGGATTATCAAACTTGCCTCACTGATCACCCTTTAACATTTAATTTGCTATGTTAAAAGCAGCATGTACCTTGCTGAACTCAGCTGGCAATCCACCTCCACTGACGGAGCTGGTTATTTACATCAGAACTTCTGTCTACCCAGCCTTCTCCCAGTAACTTCTGCATACCAAAGCCTGGCCCCTAGGCCTGTGACCAGTAGGCTCCTTTAAACAGACTTCATGGATTTACATTCCCTAAACATTTTTGGCTAGCACACTAAATCACTCATTTGTGTGTTTGCTGGTCTCTTCAAAGAGCTTAAAGACATTTGAAAAACAGGACTTACCTTTGCAGAACCAATGGTGACTCTTCCCAGGTAGACACTAATGTGCCTTTTATTATAATTACTACTGATTTGCCCAGTAGACCTGACAGCTTGTTAAACACCTGCAATTCCCCATATCTCTTGTAGAAGCTTCTTTATAGACTGGCATCACATTTATTACTTCTTGCTGCTCAGGAACCAAGCAAGGGAAATGAGGGGGACACGCATTGCTAATGTTTATCCAGATGTTTCAACCCCAAGTTACAACAACTCTTGGGCAAATGTTACATTCATGGTCACTTGTTAGTGCTTAGTCTATTTGTACTATAGACATAGTTGCTTCAAATTTAGATAGATCTTCTGTTGAGTGTTTCAACTGATACATTTCACACAGTATTTTAATCCCCTAAGTGTGCGTATGCATACACTGCTTTGCAGGGAGGGAGACTTTCTATCCCTGCATTAAAAAGTCACAGGGAAGTTGACGCCTCTCAGACTGTCACATATTTGATAAGAGTCCAGGCACCTTCTTTCAAAGCTGTCCGTTAGAAGAACAGCTTTTCCAACTGGAGAATACATTCAGACATTTTGACAAGAGTGCAAGATGTACAGTGGATTGTAAGACAACCTTATACAAAAAAAGACTTTTCAACAGTGTCCTCTGTGCTTATTATAGTAGCTTTAACATACATTGAAGTATTATACCTTGAACTATCCAGAGTTCAAGCTTTTCACAAGCTAAGCAAGCATATTTTCTAACTGTTAGCATCATTTTTGTAAGAGCTTATTCATTGCTCTTAACAGGAAAGGGAGATAGGCCTTCAAAAGAGGGATACAGAAAGTCATTTGACTAGTCTTACACACTATTTGCAACACATTTTGTGCCTACAAAACTACATATTAAAACCCAAAAGGAAGAGATAGATAATAAATAGCTTGCAAAGTAAAACTATACTGCGTCACCTGAATAAGATACAGAAGACTGACAAATTCTCACTAGCTTAACAAGCTTTTAAACAGCACATCTCTATTTATTCACAGTAGTAAGATACATAAGCTTAAGTTAAATTCCTTGCATCCAGCAAATCCTTAAGTTTTTCTTCGTTAGTATTCATGTCTGCAGAATCCTGGGCAAAAATAAAATCACTAATTGAATTTGACATTCCAAATCACACTCAACTTTATTCTGCATTTGTTCAAATCAGAAAGAAAAATTAGAAGTTAATGGTGATAAACCAAAAAGTTTACCTTTGACTTCTGAAGAAAACTGAGCCAGGTGTCTGGTCACAAAGAGTCGCAGTTGCTGATTCAGGTCACAAGTCAGAATGTTAATGTTCCAGGAACGAATTCCTGCCAAACAAAGAGAAAAAAAGAAAAGGAATAGCAAGCTGATACAACATTTCCTCCAGAAACAGAAGTGGAGATAAAGTTAACAGGACACACAAGGACCAGTGATGCTCTTCCAAAAGAGCATACTTAGGACACAGAAAGTCTTCAGAAGCAGAGGGCCTCAAGATGCTTACCTTCCATAGAACATTTATCCATGAAGTACACACAGTGAACAAGTCTTCATTCAACCTGGGCTTCACGCAAGTGAACCTAACAAACTACAAGAGATTGAGACTAACTAAATTACACTACTGCCTAACTAAGCAAATACATTGTTAGGTTATATTTTCTGCATTATCCAGCATTGTTCACTAGTAGAGATGGTCAAACTACTAAACAGTTCAGAGACACCAGCTTCTCTGCTTTTATAGCCTATGCATCCTCCAAGACAGAACCACCCCCCCTCCCAATTTGCTCTGCCTAATCACTCCTTCAAAGCCCCTGATCCCCCTGAGACCCCTTGAGTTTGCTCTTTAATCTATATAATCTTTGTAAGCTAATCACCTTCATATCACAGCAGGAAGCAGCATCTGCTCCCAGAGCAAGTGGCACCATGCCATGCTGGGGAAGTCACCTTCAGACCCCAGTGTGAGCAGTTGTACATTCTGGATGACACCAAACATTACAGATCTCAGATCTCACATCCCAGTGAGGAGCAGCTTCTCCCAGATGGTATGATACTACTCTTTGGCACGGTGAACAAAACCAGGGTATCTGCATAAACCACTAGTCCAGCCTGTTGTGCTGCTGCCTGCTTAAGTACAGATGAAGGCCAAGGCCCTAGACTTCTAAAAGTTAACTGAAACAAGAATCTCAGCTCCAGTGTTTACTGGAGTCCTCAACTGAGAGTCCTTCCACCATCTTCTGGGAGGCATATCCTTTCTTGTACAAAATACATAGTTCTATTGCATCTGATATCTGCCGTCAAGTGAAGCATGTTGATTTTTGAGAGATACCATTCCCAGTTACTACAGTTCTAGTTCTCCAGCACAATAACTCCATGTTTTAGAACAGCTTCTGCTAGCTACTGGTGGGAAACAGGACCTTGTAGGATACGAGCTCCAGCTCTCCACACATAACTAAGATGGAGTTAGTAATCATTGCACCACACAGTTCAATAGTCTAAAGGCTTTGCAGAATCTACAGCAGCTCAAGCAAACTTTGTTCTTGGTCTCCTTTTCTAGTGACAGCTCACATAGGCTGTATTCCTGGACTATTACTTGATGGTCTGCACTGCAGAGTGCACAACAAAACTCTCAGTGAGCCCCCTGAACATCAGGGGGAAAAAAAAAAAGATTAAAAAAAAAAATCAAACAAGCAAAACACACTTAACACCACCTTCAGTATTACAGAACATTGACTCCTTTCAGTTTGGGCATAGGATAGGAAAAAATGAAACCTATAAAAGACAGAGCAAGAAGGTGAACATCTTTTCCTATGCTATACTCCTGGAAAGCATGATTGTTTAAGCAAATGTCCACTATAAGTACATCTTAATGCAGTATTGATGAGCATTCTAACCTGGACAGGAACAAGATGGCACTCTGCAGAGCCAATCCTGCTGACTCTAGCTGCTGTGTCATTGTCGTGGTGTCCTACTGCAGCAATAAATGCTATCTGAGGTACTGCTACATCCTCTAGAATGCCGAAAGAATAGATACTCTTTCAGAGCAAGGAAAGGGAACAGTGAAACCATGATCCTACTCATACTACTTGCAACAATTTATTCAACACATTTCCCCCCTCCAAGTAGTTTGAAGTTACTCCTTATCTCTCCCCATGTGCCACAATTCCAGTTTATTATTCCACAGCACAGGAGCCACAACATTGTCTTTGCTGATTAGGATCCTCTACCTCTTGATACAAGAGTGCAGACTATACCATAACAATTCTAAATATCTATGCTCTTTGCACATGCAAGGCTAGGGTAAGGTACCATGTTACTCACCACTTTTCCATCTCTTTCCTTATGACCTTGTGAACTCTCTCATTTCCTGCTGAGGTAATTGGCTTACAAGATTTGGCATTTCCCCTTAATACCAGACCTAACCATCCAGATATTGTTTCTAAAGTGGACAAAAGTCACACAGGAACAGAAAACTAAAACCAATTTATTAAACAGCACTTTAGAACAAGCATTGTCCAAGCAGCTCACAGATACACAATGCCACTGCCTATGACGCACTACACATGGAGACCAGCAGGTTTCCATGATGCCTGATATTCATTATTCTGTTTCCTGACCCAAGGTGTGGAAAGAAATCTGGGAAAGCGCTTTTTGGAACAGCCAGAGAAAGAGATTTATTCAATAATAATAATAATAATAGTAATAAATCTTTGTGGTGTATTGTTGGGTTTGGGGGAAGGTTTGATTTTGGAGGGGTTTGGTTTTTGGTTTGTTTGAGGTTTTTTTTGCTTGTTTGGGTTTTTTTGCACAGGCAGGGTGCCACAGAAACAGAACAGAGACAAGACAAGCCCTAGCTCTGCATCCTTTAGAAAACCCCAGCTAGATATATAGTATGGAAGACTTAGGATCAACTTTGCTTGACAACTTGATTTGCCAGTTTTGTTAGTCTGACTTATCAGGGCTACAAGCTCCTTGCCATTCTTGCCAAGCTGCAGAAATATGCTCTTCCGAAGGGCAGAAGCATCTTGTTATTTACACAACTTTCTCTCCTGATTAAATAAAATCTTCTGCTCAGTAGCCTGTTCTACCCTCACAAAAATCTCACATGAAGCCTCTCCATCAAGCTAAAGAAATAGGAATCATCATGCATGCACCATTTCCACATTTCTTGAATGCCGTGAATCAGGGGTATAGCTGTCTACAACCTTATAATATCCTGTCCAGATACCAAGACCCTGTAGTCATTTTAACTATTCTTACTTTTTATATCCATCTTACCATTTGCAGATCTTGGTCTATTTCGCAAAAGTCATTCTCCCAAGTCACAGCGTGGAAAAGTCCCATACAACTTGCTGGAGGTCCTACTCCACGTCAATGACAGAGGGAAGTCCAAAATCCAGGTTCCTTATTCCTTCAGCAGTTCACTTCTAATAACTTACCAGTACTGTTTAAATGGCTCTTAGCAGAATTTCAGTAGGTTTCGGGTCAGACAAAACTAACTGTAGAACTTAGTTCTGCTGTGACAATTAGAAGTCACATTGCAAAATTGGCATTTATTTTTTTTTTTTCCTCTTTAATAGGCATTGCCAGGTTATTGGCATATTGTGGTTAATGACTGCAGAATCAAGGAGCGAAATCCATTAGCTTAGTCTGATCTGTCACTATTCAGAGAATGAATAAGGATGCAGGCTGGTACACCAGTCAAATGCCAAGCAAAGACTGCCATCCTATTGTGCAGGAAGCAGGAGCAGCCTCTTCAAAGAGGGGCTTTCAGAGGCCAACCAGTCTGACCTACCACTACTGAAGAAAACCTTTCCTGGAAAAGGGGAAAAAATGCTGCTCTCAAAGTAGCTGGTCTGCCAGCAGAGATTCATGGAAAAAATGCTGAAGTGGAGAAATATGACAAGATCTGACATTTTTACACCCACCCCCTCTGTTCCTCAGTTCTGTTGATGCTTAAAAGGAAAAAAGACAGAGAAGTATCTCCAAGAACAGTTTGGCCAATAGTTACAGCTGTTATCACTGGCCTCTTTTAGACCAATGTGTCTTGGAAATGAGGATAAGGGGGGCATGCAAAGTCAAAGGGCTTTTACTTTATTTCTCAGAGGTGGACTAAACTGTTATTAGAACATGATCCTGTTCAGGTCCTGATGTAGCCACTTACCTTTCCTTTCTCTTAGGAGCCATGAGAAACTGCCACAAAGCAAGAACTACCAACTCACCACCTTCTTCTCCCTTGCTTTTAAACAACACTGCATCTAATACACAAAGACTAATTGCCAGTGCCCTCGGGCACTAGCAGAACATGGATAACAAAGCAGCACTATGTCATGGCAGTCTTGCTCTCTGCCATTCCTGAAGCAGTTCACTGCAGTGGCTTATCTTTCCTTAGCCTCTGGGGTCCACATACTTGCTCCTTAGACAGGGAGAGGTCGTAGCACAACAAGGCTCTGTTTTGCAGCTGTCCCCTTGCACTGCAGTAAACAGGCAAGACAAATCACCCAACTAATAAGATAGTTTGGAATAAGATGGAAGTAAGGTGTAATCCACTGACCGACTAATAAAATAGAAACTTGGGGAACTCAGAACAATAAAATGGCTTCAAGTTTTAAGACATTCAAAGCCACAAGTGCATTTCACTAATACAAACAGACAATGCACGGGGGAGCATAAAGGACACAACAGTGTACGGCCTGAGCGCCTGCAGGAACGGAGCAAGACCGCCCCGTTATTGACGCCATCTGCTACCGGGCCCGTCCCCGCTGGAGCTGCCGCTCCGGTCACCTCAGAGACCGGCCGTACCAGCGCTGCGGCTGCGACACCGCTGCGCGAGCCACGCCGGGGGCCAGCGACAGCGCCCGAGCCCAGCAGGGCTCCCCTCGACCGGGTCTGGGGCCCCAGGACATACCCGCAAACGGCCTCCACCTCCCCCCAGCCTCCGCCACAGAGCACCGGCCCCTCCCTCAGCCGCCGCCCGGGGGCCTTCTCACTGCCCAGACTTGCAGGCCCTCTTCGCTGTCCCTCCAAGAGGAGGACGAAGCTCCTCGGCGGGGCTGCGGTGTCGCAGGGCCGGTTAGGCACCAGCAGCTCCGCCTCGGGCCGGGCGGCGGCGCAGCCGGGCTCGTACCCCTCTGCGCCACTGCTCACCGCGCTCCAGGGCCCCGCGCAGGGCGCCCCGCTCCGGCTCCGTCCCGATCTCCCCGATCACGACCAGCAGCGCGTGCCTCCGCGGCTCCCGGCGCCGCCCGCCCGGCAACCAAGGCGCTGCCGTCTCCATGGCGACGGGCCCGGCCACAGTCTCCATAGCAACCCCGGCGGCCGCTGCTGCAGCGCGCCGTGACTGGCGCGCGCCTCTTAAAGAGCACTGAGCCCCTCCCCGATTGGCCGAGCTAGCCACGTGGTCCTGCGCCACTGCGGAGGAGAGGGGGGCGTGGCCGCGGGGTTCCGCCTTTTCCACCCCTCGCGCTTTCCGCGCCCATGGCAGCGGGTTCCGCCTCGGCCCCTGAGGCGGCGCCCCCGGAACGCGGCAGAGCCCTCGCTCCGAGGGGCCCCGGCCCCTAGCGGCCCCGGCCTCTTGCGGCTCAGGCCCCGGCCTCTTGCGGCTCAGGCCCCGGCCTCTTGCGGCTCAGGCCCCGGTGCGGGCTGCCCGCAGGCGTGGGGCAGCGGCTCCCGGGGAGGTCTGGGGCTGTCGGCTGTCTCTGGGAAGAGCAGCGCTGCCGCCGAGCCGGGCCCGCGACCTTTGACGGAACGATTAAAGGGGGATTGCGAGTGTGAGAGTGACTGAACGCCACGGAGCGTTCCAACGCGTGCAAAACCGTGCAACCCGCAGCAAAATCCCGGAAGCCCGCAGCGCTGAAAGATGCCCAGGCATCCGTCGGCTTTTGCATCTCTTCTTCCTCCTCCATCACTTGGTAGTAAGCAGAACAGACAGATCTTTGCCTCTTACTGGTCGTTCTTCCCACTCAATTAGAGACAAGTGTAATTGTCTTCAACCATAAGGATTCCAGAAAGATGACATATGAGAAAAATCTCTCGGAACTTTGCTAGTCACCAGGATGAAACTTGTGAGCTGTCAGCTGCTGTGACAGACAGTGGTGTGGACAGGAGTTAACATCTGGAGTGACCAGGGAGGGCCTTGATTCAGGGCACATGTCCCTATCACAGTCAGTCAGTTCTCATGAGCCACATCTTCAAGGCACTTCAACGCAGTACAGCTGAGGAAACAACGTGAGAATTTTGCATGCTCAGCAAGGGAGAGCACCAGAGAGTAGTTTCAGACAGAACAATCCATGCCTTTTCTGTCAAAGAAAGGGAGATAATCCTCTGCTGATGCAGCTGGGTGGAAAAGCAACACAGCTACTGTACCACAAAAGTCAAGTCAGCAACGACCTGCAAGTTCCCTGAATGGTGCTGGATTCTGTCCCTTGCAGTCTGCAGGATTCCCACCAAGATAAGCTGCAGTTTAGGAAGCTTGATGAGTAGAGAAACCAGTGTCCTGTCTCATTTTGCTTCTTAGCACCCATCAAGCCTGCGTTGAGGACACAGTTGAAGCCTCCTGAAGGTTTGGACAGTCACTGTTTTGACAAGCATGTGTAGATCTATACTATTATAAGACTCTGACAGAAGATAATCAGGAAAAATGCCAGTCACAGAAGGTGGGGTGGAGGGGGAAGGAGTCCAGAATAGTTATCTGTACAGGCTCCACTGGTGTTGCTGGCTTACAGAGTTTTCTCAAACCGAGATCTTTAAACAAAAGGTGCTCTAGTTCTTAGCAGATAAATTGGGAGATGATGAAATCGGTCTTTTTCCCATTAAATTGTGGTGATGCCAGTGGCTATGATCTATATGTAATCAATCTCAAAATCAGAGAGAATTGTTTCATCAAAAAGGTTTAATTTATTTCTGTGTGTTGCAACCTGCACAGAAGCATTAATTTAGTTAGTCTCAAGGGATTGCACTGAAGCAGGTAAATATATGAACAAAGCAATAAACCTGCAAATAAACACCAGTGTACAGCAAGTTCTCTCTTAGAAGTACAATTGTAGATCATGGAGGGAAAAACCTGGTGACAAGATGAAAGATTTTTAAGTATTTTCATACCAGCTGGTAGAAGTGCCTTCTGTTGATTCAGTCCCAATGCTTGCTGCTGGTTTTTGACGTGCTGGCTGTCCAGAGCTGCAGCATTTCTCTGCAGTGCAGACGCTCCTCCAGCTGGCCTTCTGCCAAGAAGACAAACAGGAGACACGCAAACTGTGTGAGAGCTTAAAATCCATATGCGAGCATGGTCTGCACCATACAGACTAGAATCTCTAGGTAAGACAGTTTACAATTAAGAGATGGGGTTTTATCATGTGATTCGTTTGTGTGTACCATCAAATGACAGAATAATGATATTTCTGTTCTGAGTTGTCTGTGGTCACAGTAGAATGTGAGTGCCTTGAGTCCTAGCGTCTGTGCATTGCATAAGGCAGTGAAACGGGGGATTTCCAGCCTACAAAGTTAATTCTTTTTCCTATAAATTCACACCCTGGATCCATGTAATATATCTGCAAAGCAATTATGGTGTAAGTTTCTGCTTTCATACCCTGCAGCAGTACCTGGCACCCCCATGAA
This sequence comes from Psittacus erithacus, assembly GCA_009867235.2. Lineage (NCBI taxonomy): Eukaryota > Metazoa > Chordata > Aves > Psittaciformes > Psittacidae > Psittacus > Psittacus erithacus. Next base: position 1,584 of record WYDI02031089.1, on the reverse strand, counting down.
ATACCAAAACCTGACTGGGCTGATTACAGAAATTAGAGGTTCTGGCAAACATCACTGAGTGAGAGATGGCTAAAGGAGACAGGATTACCTTTGAGCAGCAAAGGATGATGAATCACAGGTAAATGATCGTTATAAAATGGATCTAGAAAATAAGCTCAAAATAGCATAAAAAGGATCTTCATAACATGGGAAGAACAATCCACAGAATTTCAGTTTCCTAGTCCCTGTAGCCTGGAATGACGACTTCCTGCCTTCCCCAATTAAAAATGCCTATATGAATAAAAATACTTCTGGGAACCAGAGATCTATGGCAGAATCTGAATGAGGATAATGCCTTTAACAGAGGTAAAATATAAGGTTATTTTGGCTGTGACATTTCTAAGAAGCAGGGGAAAATAGGTGACTACCTAAATGGACTTTGTCCCTTGTTCAGGCCTTGATCTGTCAAGGTGAACATAGCTATCCTTGCTTGGAGCAGATGAATTGAGTGTTGATGGTGCTTCCATGTAGAAATGGAACCATGTGGCCATTTATACTGTCATTTCCAGGATGAATTTTGGGATACAGAAAGAGAAACAGAGGGCTAAGCCCTGCAGCTTGACCAAACCACATGCATTTTTTCTTCTGTTTAACCCCATGGGAGATTTATCAGAGCAGTACTCCTATTCCTTCCACTTTTGTCTTACAGTAGGTGTTGCAAGATACCAAATGTCTCCTGTGCAATTTGGAACAACTGCAGCTCTGATCAAGACTAGGATCTAAGTGCCTACGAAATTACCATGTATATTTATTGTGTCATTTCCAGTGAACCAGAGCTTTGAAATTAAAATAGATGTTTATCAGACCTAGAGAGGTATTAATTTGTACTGATGCAGCAATCCTTCTTAGAAACCAAGGTGATTTTTAATCGATTGACTATTAAATACTAAGTGGCCAGAATTCTTACCTGTTTCATCTTTCCTCCTAAGCCTAGCTGAATGAGTACATGATACAGTCAGGCAAATCACAAACATAAAAAAATGAACACAAATGGAATATTACTAAGATTTTTTTGCAGCCTGAACTGTATAGGTTGCCAGCAGTTTCACAAATAGTGCAAAGAAACCCTAATGCTATGCTTTGCACCAGAACTGCATGTCTTTCACAACTTCCCTTGCTCAGTTAAACCATGCAGTGATTTTAAGATCTTTATAGAGGAAGGTGCAGAGAAAATATGTGATCTTGGCTTACAGTGAAATAGCTAAGTTGAAGTATTACATGGTGTGTTTTGTGTTACTGAATATGCTGGGAATATTCAAAGGAAGCGATGTGCAAGTCTGTAAGTAAAATGTACGCTTAAGAAGGAAGTTAAATTGCTCTGGCAATCTTAGCCATCTAAGGCTCACATGATTAAATAGCTGTCCTTTTTTTTTTGGTTGCATTCATATGGTGAACTCTTCTTTGTGACCAGTCATTCACAAATTAAGAATATAGATTGCATTAATGGTAAGAGCATTTGTGTGAAGGCTTGTCATGGGTTCAGCAGTAGCAGTCATTTTTTTCTCCTTCTTAGTGGCTGGTGCAGCGCTGTGTTTCTAACTTTCA
>WYDI02031088.1:5806-18774 GCA_009867235.2 Psittacus erithacus | reverse complement strand
TTGAACACTGCCATGGATGGGGCAGCCACAGCTTCTCTGGGCACCCTGTGCCAGCGCCTCAGCACCCTCCCAGGGAACATCTTCTGCCTAAGAGCTCATCTCAGTCTCCCCTCTGGCAGGTTAAAGCCATCCCCTTGGCCTGTCCCTACAGGCCCTTTTCCAAAGCTGCTCTCCAGGTTTCCTGCAGCCCCTTCAGGCACTGGAATCTGCTCTCAGGTCTCCCTGGAGCCTTCTCTTTCAGCCTAAAAATAACAAGAGAAGCTGTGGACAAGTATACGTGCAATCAGCATGAGGGTTTAGCTCCAATGCTGTTTGAAGGCTCAGTGGTAAACTGGGAATTGTCATTTTCCCCAATTAACTTCTAGGTTTTCCTCTTTCTGAACGTGCTGCCCAAACACTAAACCTCTCCATACCTTTCTGAATCACACCTACCTGCAACCATGAAGAAGCAATGTGTAATTACTGGGCCTTTTTAAGGACCACATGATATTCAGAGTTATGTTACAACATTCCTGTGATTTAGATATCCTATAGGAAAGATATCACCTCCCAAATTCTCTGGAGCAGGAAGCTATAGCTGATTAACTGAGCATGTTACAGCAGTTTCAGCAGCAGAGCAAGGTGAATGGATTAACACAAATTAAATATTAACAGTTGTACAGCAAAGATGGTTTTCCTTTCATGCTCAGAGCTTCTCCTGAACAAAACCAAAACAGCAATCCTTATAATAACATCGGAGGAAGCAAAAGAGTGTATCAGTCCAGTTTATCACATCTCATAGGTCTCAATGCATTTACAGGTTGTAAAACCAGATGGACCTCCCAGTACTATACTATTATATTGTGCAGAAATGGCCTGACAGGGTAATCTAGACCAAGCAGCTTCTGTACTCAGATGTCGTTCATCTCAGGCACAAATGATGCTTTAGTCATAGCCTTTAAGAGCATTTGGAATGCGGATCCGCACCGAAACGGTGTATTTCTGTACAATAAAGACTTCTGTTATGAATCTTCTCACTGAAGTTCCCCCATCAGCAGAAATTGTTGCTGCTGACAGCATGCTCTGCTGAATGACATGTATAGAAGTTGCTCTCTTTTAAAACAGATGGCAGAAAGACAGCACTGCTTCTTTAAAACCAAGTGAAATCCCTCCCACTTCTTCATTCTCCCCAGCTTTAAAAGCAACACACAACCCCCTGCCTCCCCCCTATGTGCTGTACACTCATTAAAGCAAGCGTGTTGACCCATGTACTGTAAATAGCTGTCCTTCAGAGCTAGGTCACACAGCAGCAGCTCAGAGAGCCATTCGTGTGATTCACAGGCACTTCTCCCCAAACCTCTGCTTGCACTGCACGTCTCCTCACTTCTTTCAGCAGTGACCTTGGCCACATTCCCATCTCCCTGCAAAGCCACGATACTCATCCTATGGTGCCACTTTACAACTGACAAACAAGGACCTGCTCACTTCAATACGCTAAAGCCTTCAATCAGGAATGTCAAAGCAGTTTGAAAATATACACCCTGTATTAATGGATTTTAATGGATTTCAATGGAGGTGTTTGTCTCGTGATTTACTGTAGGGAAGCAACAACCCAGCTACTCCTTAGTGATATGCCACATCTCATGACAGACTGTCCTCGTGCACGGTTGTATAAGTGGAGATGATGGCTCTGCTTGGCAAACATCTGTGATCTATGAGGCCATGCTTCCAGTAGGGCGATATTATCACACTCCATGTGTCCATCTTTCCTCTCTAGATGAGAGGCACAAAAGCATACATTAAAACCTTCGAGGTGGTAAAATGCTCCCCCCTGGATTTGCCTTGTCTGAATCCGACTGCTACGACTTGTTCATATGACTGTATAGGAGAACTAATCAGTGCTGTGCTACTTCAACAGGTCAGTGCATCGGGATGGTGACCCGAACCTCCTCCTCCTTTGGCCACAGTAAGCTGCACGTCAAATCACACCAACATTTAATCATTTCCATAAGCAGAACTCAGCTTGCCAAAGAGCTGTTATTTCTCCAATGAATTTGGATGATTGGGGGAGTTCCTTGTTCTTTAACTGGGGCTACCAGGCCCTTCACTGAAATCTTAGCTATTAAACCATGTATCAGATGAATAACTCCTGTTCCCCAACACTAGAAATACATTACCTAATAGCTGAGTCTTTGGCTGTCCTCCACCCAAAAAAACCCCTACATTAAACTAGAAAAAGCTGAAAATAGTCTTTTTCCAAACACCCCTTAGCACCTGAGAAGCTTTTCTCACCAGAAAGAGAACTCACTACAGACAACCCCAATACCACAAGAAAGCTCTTAAACAACTCACACATAGACATGAATTTGTCCTAATGCCAAAAAGCATTTGGTGAAAGAGGGGAGGGGGAAAAAAAATCAGCCTTAACTTAAAAGCTCTGAGAGCAGGGGCAGCTGAAAGTACTGACTTCCTTCTCATGCTCTTTGCTAACATGCCTAAAGGCTCTATTTTCCAAGAGTCACACAGAACACCAGGATGACAGCTCCTTAAATAAACTGTTGCAAATGGCTTTTTAAAACATTTCTCCCCCAAAATGCAGAACACCATCACCACAATACAAAGCAGAAGGTATTTGACAGTAAAACACTACCAGGAGTTAAGAGGGAGGGAGAAAGGAGTATTCTGCGCACCCAGATGCAGTTTTACCACCCAGAACTGCAGGCAGAGAGGTGCTCCAATCTGATAGCACAGCTGCACAAGATGTTAAAGCAGCATCAAGAGCAAGGAGGTGGCCTCATGCGTGACTTGCTGCCCTGTTCAGGACATCAGCAGCATCCAGTCATTACAGGTGCGACCAAAAGGAATATCTTTATGGAAAGTTGTGGCTGATCAGAGTGGCAGTGAGCTCTATTTGAAATTTATCAGCTCTTGATGGCTAATTTTGTACTACACGAGTAAAGCAAGTTCTAATAACTCACTTGGGACTTCACTCCAGTACTTACAAGCCGACGTGCTTTTCATATTCATAAAACAAACCTAATTGCCTTTCATGGATGAAATGTTTGAGGAATTTTTAATCCACGTCAGCTGCACACTCTGAAAATCCAGCCCCATATATTTAAACCTCCCCCTCCCACCCACTCCTCCTTGGAACATGTTTGCTGCAAACAGACTCTAAGGCAAAGAGAATCCATCAGGCTCCTACATTAGTATTATTTAGATCAGTTTTACAGGTTACTCAAGTCAATTGCCCACATTCTCACATGCTTAAAATAAACAGAAAACACTGATTACATTTAATGAGGGGCCAAAAAAAAAAAAGGCAGAATCTTTCCATCCTACAAAGGAAGGAGCTGTAAGAACAAGTTTACTCCTTAGCTGCATTGTGCTACAGGAGATTCTGTGTTAAGAATGAATTGAAGCAACTCCTGCAGTGACTGTTTCACGTGCATGTTCCCCTACCCAGCTCTATTACTATGAAGGTGAGAGCTGTGTCCTCTGCAGAACAATGATGATCCCACATGTAGAAGTAGGCAGTGAGGAGCCTCCCCTGACACTGCTCTACAAGATGACAGCAGACCTGAGCACAAGGCAGCTTGCTCCCATCCCATTCAAACTCTCCACAGCTTGAAGGTCAGTGTCTGCAATACACTAAGTGTTCTCACAACGGGAAGAGGGGAGAGCTGGCTCCTGCTCCTCTAGGTACCGGGAATCGCTCCTGCCAGTTCTCATTGAAGGGCTCTATTGCCAGCTGCCCATTCCAACAAGCCAAGCTTGCTATGCCTGCTGAAGCTTCCAAACAGTTTTCTCAGGAAAGCTGAGTGCAAATCAGGTGACATTAACAGGATGCATGTGTGCAATTCCAGCCTGTCCAGGCTGAGAAACGCAGGTTTCTTGGTCTCTAATAACCCCACTAAAAACACTGCTCCATTTCTACAGCCCTGCTTCTCAAGTGCATTGCCACAGATAACCCTGAAAAAGACTGATAAATAGAAAGTGTCAGTATCAGAAGTCCAGATTAAGTATGCAAATGCCTATTTCTGAGGCTGCCATTTTAATTTTCCCTTAAGTCCCCATTCCTCAACTGGTGTTATTGACTCATGTAACTTCTTCAGGTCAGGAACTGTTCCAATACATCACGTTCCACTCCAATTGCCTGTTGTACATGATACTATTACTGTGGTAAAAGTAAACCCAGTGTAAATGCACATGGGATTGCAGCATACTTTGGGAAAAGAACTATATTGGTCCTTGGGCAGTTAAAATTCTAAGTAGAACACAGGTTTGGAGCATGGCTTACAAAGAGTTTGGCTCAAAGTGAACCCTAGCAAATGAAAAGGGCTGATCTGAAGAAAGGGCACTCTGGAAACTGAGGAGCAGGGATGGAAAAGGAACTTTCCCAGTGTGAACATACACAGCCTCCTGGAATCCACAGAGAAACAGCTCCCCAGTCCTTGCTGCTTACAGCTTGTTAATCAGTATGGGAGATTAGACAGGATACTGAATAACAAATACAAACCCCACTGGCAGTGCGACACTGATAGATGTTGGTGTCACTGCTCCTGCTTGGAAAAGCAATGGGTACCAGCACCAGCCTGGTTCTGTTTGCTGGTGACCCACTCAGTGACTGAGCTTCACCAGCCTCAGCTAAGATTAAGCCTCTTCTGAGCACCCCTAATGTTTGAGTGAATCAAGCCTTTCTCTGCTTCTTCTGGCTTTAATGTTCCTGTACACTGTGCACGTCCTTCCTCAGCCCAGCAGCAGCTTCCTAAGCAGCCAACAACAATATAATGAAACAGCCTTTATGAAAGGGTGCCCTTTAGAGGCGTAAAGTTTGCCCGAGAGAGGCGGCACCACTTCAGCTCTCTCCTGGTGACCAGCAACAGCCAGCACGCAGACTAAGGATTGCTTTAAGGGATGCTACATGTGAAATACCTCACTAGCTGCACCAAGACTCAAGGCTGATACCCTTTAAGCAACTTAGTTGGAAGCGGGATTTCTCGCTTACTGGCTATGCCAAGTCATTGGCATCAATGAGCATTTTAAAGGTGGTTTTAATGATAGAAAGTAAAACCCACACATGATCCAGCGTCCGAACTGACCACTGACCCATTTGGGATGTTTGCTGAACTTTGATCACGTCAAGTCTGACAGCTGCTCAAATTGAACTGCTCATTACACTTGTAAATACAAACTGATCTCACTCTGCCATTAGGCAGCCACCGTAGAGTTGCCATAACAACTTCTTGTCTAATAAGTGATTTCAGATTTCCCATTCTTTGCACTAACAGAACATTTCACAAAGGTCTGAGATGGCTCTTTTCATTAAAATACCCTTTTAATTAGAAGAACCCAAAATCAGGAGAGAAAGAGCAGCTCAAAGATAATGAAAATCAAGCCATTTACTACAGCTTAACCATTAGATAGCGTAACCCGAACCCAAATACAAGCTGGATCCTACTTAACCTCTGCCTCTCACTCTTAATCATCTCCATACCCCATAATAATTGCTTGGAAAAAGACCAGCCAGAGTTCAGGGAACAACTGGTCACAATGTGAAGACTGATTTCCAGATGAAATATCCCAAATGTTCTAATAAACTTTGTGTTTTCTCTACTAATATCTTACACTAGAAGCCAATGAACTGGTTAAATTCCTTAACACTGTCAGAGCTGTTCAAGGTAGCTTTTCGTGCTTACAGGCAGGAAGGATGCTGTTTTCCTTCCAAAAGGAAACGATATGCAGAAAATTAGAACTGAGACAAAACTAAAGTTCAAATATGCAGAATAATCAGGAAATACAAGGTTTTAAGAGGGACTTTCTGCATTTACTCATCTACACAAGATCTGTGAATGCTTTGCTATTTGGGACAAATACAAAGCCGGTCACACTTCTTGCAGCAGATGCGTCCTACACAAAAAATAAAGATGATGCAACATGTCCACATTAACAATATCCTCATCGTTCCTGAGCATATTTGGGAAGTAACAAAGTCTCCTGCTTTCAGAATAAGAAGCCAACGCTCCACAAAGCTCTTGGGGTTCAAGCACAGTTTAACACACCAATCTGTGCCTTCACTTGCGTACATTTGCTTTGATCTAAATTTGAACAAAGAATCTCTTCCCAAAGTAATGGAAGCCAGAAGGTTTCTGAGGACCAGCTGGGGAACAGCCTGCCTTCCTCTGCAAGAAGAAAGCAAGATTATGAACCACACAAATGATTCAACAGGTTTCTTCTATCTTCTCATCTTTGAGTCTCCTAATGCTCTGAGACTACGTGGCAAACACTGAGCTGCCAAACGGTTTCTGTGAACTGAGAGATACTGAAGCATGGGTACATAGTCTATACATAACCCTGCCAGGAACTGCCCAAACACAGACAGGGTACACACATAAAGGGACTTTTCTCCCCTAATCCCCGATTTTGAAATGAGTTACTACATTATGGGCCCTACCTTATAATTCTGACAGGTACAGAACAATCACAGAGTGTATATTTAAATGTAAAGACAGTGCTGCCAATAACAGACTGCCTGGATTTATGCACATCTCCTCTTGAGCAATGGAAAAAACACCTACAGATTGGAAAATGTGGTTCCATGAGTTATGTAAAGACATGTTTACCTGCAGAAAAGGACCTGCTCCTAAGGGAAGAGAGCAGCAAAGGCAAAGCCTTTAGACCAGTGAGGTTTTGTTCTCAATTTTAAGAGTCCTTTTGCATTGATAACAAACAAGGGAGCAAAGCAATCAGGGAGAACAATCAGCAGAATGACTAAGCAAGCAAAGATGAGGCTTGTCCATCCTAGATTGGATCTGTATCCTCAGCAACAAGTTTCTTCTATGTAAAAAACAATGCCTCAGACAGATGCAGAAATGGAAAAGTCATTCTGGATGATCTGTGCAGACTCATCACAGGGAGGAAGATGGTGCTCTGCAGGTTGGCCTTCAGGTCACTTCCAAACTTCTCAGGGCTCCTACAATGCTTCTTTCTCCCCTGTGTTCTCCAAACATTTATGCTTTTTATTGCCTGTACATTGCATGGATTTTGAAACCAAAACAGGGTGTGAAATGATTTACCCAAATACGAAATACCACATGAGGAAAGAGATTGCCAGGAGAAGCCTCACATGCACCAACCCTGCAGGAACCATGCAGCACCTTTCTCCACAAAGGATCATCATAGAATGGCTTGGGTTGGAAAAGACCTTAAGATCATTCAGTTCCAACCCCACTGACCATCAGCACCGAGCATGCTACCAAATGCCTCCATCCTCTTCAAGGGATGCTTAATTAAAACCTTAACATAGCTTATGAAATCAAAGGGAAGTCTCACTAATTTAAACCTGTTCTTAATCCAGCCAAGGAAAACACACAATGCTGCTATTTTTGGTGAGAATTCTTTTGGCTGAAATCTGAAATCAGTTGGAAGGGTCTGTGGGGATTCTCTAACTGTGCTTTTAGTCAAGCACATATGAAATATGCAGTTTAAAGGCACAGTATGTGAATAGAGAAGCAAACTGGGAACGAGCTGTCCTCACACTGCAACCTCTCACATCCAGGTCTTGATTAGAAGCATATGGAGTATATATTCAAGTATCTTGTGCTGGAAGAGATAAAACTGCATTACTCAAAAATACATGCTCTAATACCTTCATGAACTACAATCTGCTTTTGTGCCTATAAAATAAATCCAGTCTTAGAGCCCCAGTATTACTAGTATTAAATGGCATTATACTAATTACCCAGCTTCACACATGTATGTAGTTTCTCCAAGTTGCCAGATCCATGACTCAGGAGTTATCTGCTTCTTTAAAAAGCAAAGAGATCCATTTTTATATTCCATGGGGATTTGCCTTACAACAGAATCCATTGTCACAAAGTGAAAGCAGATCCAAATAATCTTATAAAACTAAAAGCACTTTATCAGACTCTCTTTTGCAGGACTAGCACTAAATGAACAGTGGGGGGTTGGATCCTTCTCAACTGACCACCTACAGGAATACCTATAAAAGCACTTAAACTCTAAAGAGAGAACTTCTCATGCTCTTTTCACTGCAGGGAAATACAAAGTTCATCTTTCTGATACCATACAGCATATGCTGCGGGCATCTAGTTACTCCTACCTTGTACTGAGAAAAGCTTCTCATAGAACAGGGCACAATACTTCAGTGGTTGTGGTTTTATTTCATTATAATGCAATGAATGAAAGGAGAGATGATTCAGACCCCAGCAGCAAGCTGCAAACACATCATTTTATTCGTACCAGATCCTAAGATTATGCTTCGCACATTAAACACTGACTTCTGATGCTGGGGAAAGGTTTGTCTTTAAAAACATGGTTTACTTACAGCATAGCAAAGTAGCAAGTTCACTCTGAAGGGAACGTGCGTATGTGGACAAGAAAGCCTGGGTTAATTCCTCCTGTGGGATTACCACAGGCTGCTAGCTGCAATACATTCCTCTATTCCTGCACGTAGCCATCAAACTCATTCATTTAGGAACCACTTTTATTCCAAGACTCATAAAAATCTTAAGATAGAAGAAACCTGAAGAAAGGCCTTAAGTGCTTCTTAGGGAAAGGAAAATAAAATGATGTTTATGCACCTCCCAAGCTGAGGCATTTTCTCATTAAAGGGAGGGGAACAAACCAGCAGCTCTGGAAACAGACTCTGTTCACCACATTTATTATCAATTTAACAGCCCTGAATGGAAACTGCAAGTGCTTTTGATAAAAATCAATTGCAAAGCTGTCTGCCTCACTGGCGCTTCAATAAAGTGCCTCGGTATCTTTTGATGAAGCCTTGTTTTTGTAGCCTCCTTAAACAATACTCTCTATTAAAACACTGTACTATTCCTCCTCTGAAAACAGACTGGAAGGCAAGCTGGTCTGAACCAGCACTCTTCATTCAGACCTCCCTTCATCAGCAGGGAACAGGGGGGTAAACCCTGATCAACACCCCCACTTATGCAGAACACCTTCATTCCTAATATACAGTTTAAAATTACCTTTCAGGCCTCTCTGCATGTAAGTCTGGTGCTGGACCTCTCTCCCTGGAAGTCTTAGGCTGCAAGTCAAGCAGTCTTGGGCTTGAATGGCTGACTTCAGCACCACACAAAGCCCTGAGCACAGGCCCTCCCAAACCAGACCTGGATGTGCCCATCCATGGCCCCATTTCACACATCACTGCTCCAACTCACCCCTTCAGCCCTAAGGGAGCTGGGTGGGGAGATAGCAGCAAGATTTGGTTTAGAGTCAAACACATCAGCACTCTCTTGAAGCCTTTGTAAAGTCTCCAGAGGTAAAAAAACCACCCGAAATACTACAAAGATGGAACTGGTTTTCCTGTGTCCTCATGTGGAAGCCATATGGTCTATATCAAGTAAGCAAAAATGAAGGCACCACTACTCCCCATTCTTGTAATTCAATCAGCTTTAATCATCTGAGATGTTTCTGCTAACCGATGGCAAGGGTATTTGTTCTAATAACCTTGAATCGAGTGGTGACACTTTAAAGATGGCTCCCTTGAACAAAGAGAGATAAAACACAATTTATGGCAGGATGTTCAATCTCAAGGCAAATTCCCACTACTGTAAATTGCTGCTTTTTCCCCCAGGCCAGCCCCTCACCATACAGCACACAGTCTGTCTTTGCTGGTTTACTGCCCATCTTCCTGCACTTTTCCTCCTCACTGTTCTGGAAGACTGTAACAATAACCCTTCTCTAAAGATTTAGTCCATCTTATTTACAGCACTAAGTGGGAAAAATCAACAGCTCCGTTATAAGAACCAGGCCAACACCCAGAGCCACAAAGGATCAGAAACCTGACATATTCAGCAGCCTATGAAGCCCACAGCACCCAGTTCCACCCTCCAGACCCTTGCCAGCTTCTCCAGGGCTGGTGGCACAATCACCCCTCAGCTGGCCAGAGACACCAGCACAAGCTGCCAGTGAAAGCTTCAGTGCCCTCCAGGCTCCTTGTGCAGCATCACCAATGGTTGCTGGGTTCAATGCATGCTGAGCACACAGCACAGGTTAAAAACCGCTCACAGTACATCAGGAACAACACACAAGCCCTAGATCTTCCCAAGGAAGCCTGCCAAGAAGCACTGACCACCAACGCTGTGATGGGCTGAAGGGACCAGGAAAACTTCTAAGAGCCCTGGGATGCTGAAAAGCACCATTTGCTCACACAGCCTTTGGGGAGCATTGGATTCTGCTACAAAGTCCTGGGTGAGGTTTTCAGTTTATATGCAAAGTGATGCTATTACCTCCCTCCAGGTAAAAGGCAATATGGAATGAACAAGATAAGTTCAGGAACCTCTCCGGCAGCAGTCGAGCACCTTCCACACAACAGCCCCATCAAAAGCTATCTCCTCCACTCAGAAGAGGGCCTTGCTGGAGGCATAAAGGCAGTTCAGTGCCCACAGGTCAATCAAAGCATCAAAGCAAAATTAAGTGTGGTTTGTAATTACTGACCATGGTGACAGCTTATACAGTTTTGGTTATGCCACCACTGGAAATTAAATAGAGGCTATTATAAAGCCAGTTCAAAAATCAGGTAGCTTTCAGCCATGAGGAACCTGGCTGCTGTTTAAACCGGCACTTTAGATGCAGGAGACTCCATCCATCTCCATTACAAATCCTCCGAGCTCATCCTTGCATTACTTTCCCACATTAAGCAAAAGAGTTCACATAAAAAGCCTGTCTAGCTTCAGACATTATCCAGCTAAAGAGGAGGAAAAGAGAAAATCCCTCTTATTACCTCTCTGAGCTCTTCCCCAACCTTCTCCCACATCTTTGCTCCTTCAGACCTGGCATTTCTCTGAAGACATTGTGTAGCCCTAATTAAATCTCCATGTGAACTCACTGCTACTTCCTGGCACAGCACACACATTCTTGGTGTGCTGATGGACCTACAGGATTTGCTGCACTCCTCCCTTCTGGTGAGTGTTAGGCCTTGCTTGAAAACATCACAACTGTGTTCAACACAATATGTTGAAACAGAAATACAAAATCATTCAGTTCCTTTGAAAGGATGAAGAGGAACATAAGTGAAAATCATATTCCACAAGCTCATTGAAAATTAAAAAAAGCCTGTGGAAACAGTGGGCAAATAGCACTGTCTGAGAACAAGGCATGCTTTTGTTTTCCTGTTGTCTCAGAGAAGGGATAACTAGCAGGGATATGAGAAGCAGAAATATCTTTCTTCCAAAATAAGATCTGCAGCTCTCTCTTCTCCCCCCTGGAATGAAAATTCATCCTTAAAGTGCAGCTGAATTTTGCATTAAGGGAAGCTGCATTAGAAGCCCCTCACCCCCCACCCCCAACCTTAGCTGATGAAAGCAGCTCCTTTGGAGCTTTGTGTTCAAAGCCTCCAAGTTGGAAGCACCTGCTCAAAGAGAGGATGGAAAAGCTGTGAAATCCTTTGCAGAGGTTGGAATGCAGAAGGTTAGAAAAGCAGATTTTAGTGCTACACACCCCCCGCCAGCAATTCTTAAGGAAGCCCCTTTAAAACACTTACTGATGCTAAACGGAACTGACAATAAATAGATGAGAAATGATTGCCTTCCCTTTAACAGCACTCACTGTAGAAGGCCTGTCCAAGCAGCAATCAGCCAGCTGTCCTGGCAGATGTGTTCAGATGGCCAAACACAAAGCAAAGGCACTTCAAAATCATGTTTAACTTTCCCTGTTCCCATTATTATCCTCAGCACTTCTCTCCCTAAGCAGAGAAAATAACCACCCCAGATGGCTAAAGCAAACCAGCAAGTTATACATATGCTCCATAGTGTCTGACAAAGCAGAGTCCAGCCATTTTCAATGCATGGTGTGAGACTTACCCATGTTAGGGCCTTTCACCTTTGCAAGGGGGTGTATCTGCATGTGTGAGTAAGGAAACTACTATAGAAGATACTATAGAAAAACCTCTGGGCTTTGAGGCCATGACCAGGCCCTCTACCAAACATTTCCACTTTGATTTCCAATTGGAAATTGAAGGAACAAGAGGACCAAGATTCCATAAAGCAACACGGAATAGCTATAGGCTGCATAGTAACACGGAATAGCTATAGGCTGCATATATTAACGCCCCTAAATAAGGCATTAGAATTCCTGTTGCTTTGAAACTCAGGGCATTCAACTGCACATGGCCTTGGCTCCTGAGACCTATCCCTGCAGGAACCTGAGCTCCTCTGTTGTTCCCCCCCAATGTAAGGGATCTTCTGTTTCTGCAAGGTCTAAGAGAAGACAGCAGAAGGCAAAGCCAGGCCACCCAACCATGGGCAAGGCATCAAACATTGCACAAGTGGTGCCCGGCCCTTCTCCCATGGTCCTGGCTGTGGCAACCCAGCCCAAAACCAGGCTTGCCACAGCTGAGAGTGAACACATCTGTAGGAGGGAAGGAAGGAAGAGCAGCCACAGCAGCCCAGGAAGGCCTTGGTCAGTCTTACAGTGGAAGCACAGCCAAAATAACCTGCCCGATGTCCATAAAGCATTAGCAAACCACAGTTCAAGCTCTGGGCTGAAAACAGAGCGCACACATGTATCTCTAAACCACAGCAGCCTCCCTGCACATGCACAGGGCCAGGGGGGGTTCCACACTTTGGGCTAAAGGTGGCAGAACCCCAGTGCTGCTCTGTAAGCAGGCACACACAGGGAAGAGAAGGAAGAGGGGAAGGAGGGCAACAACTTCCCTTCATCCACCAACCATACCGAAGTGGTGTCGCTCCCTCCCCATGGCAAGCAGCCTGCCCAAAGCCACCACCACCCCCCCACTGCTGCCCACAGACCCCTCTGTGACCCACACTAAGGCTTACAGCACCCACCAAACCCAAACCCCTCCACATCCAGAGCCTACTACCAACCATTAGACCTACTATCTACCATCCCCAACCCCTACTACCCCCATTAGACCGTTTCCATGGGCAGGGACTCAGAGGTAGCATCAGACAGGACTTTTCCAACTTGATCGTCATGGAATTCTGGCCTGC
>WYDI02031087.1:0-15687 GCA_009867235.2 Psittacus erithacus | reverse complement strand
GATCAGCGAGTGGTGATTGTATTCTCTTCCCTTGTTATTTCCATTGTTATTATTATTATTATTGGTGGTAGCAGCAGCGGTTTGTGTTATACCTTAGTTACTGGACTGTTCTTACCTCAACCCGTGGGAGTTACATTCTTTCATTTCTTCTCCCCATCCCTCCGGGGGCTGGGGAGGAGGAAGGGGAGGGAGGGAGTGAGCAGCTGCGTGGCTGAGTTGCCAGCTGGGTTTAAACCACAACAAAGATAAAGTTAGAAGTTTCACAGTGGAAAAACTGGTTTATGAGGAAATACAACAGTATTATGGTGAAGTATAGATACAGCTAAATAACTTCTAATTATCCAGAATTAAGCAGTTCCAGTGGTGCTCTGCTGCATTGATTCATTTGTACAGGAATCAAGTACCTCGCTCTGCTAACAGAGTCAAGAAGCAAAAAGCAGTAACAACAGCCATTCTGCACTGATTTTTTTTTTTTTTTTTAAATATAAGTTCTTCCTTTTTCCCACCCAAACCTTTTCCATATCTTCACCCCTGTGCACATTCCCTGCTAGGAACCACCACTACCTATCATGCCAGCTAATAAACTGAGAATGATTGTGCACTATTTCTGCCTGGTGTCACACCAGCTGAGACACAGGGTTCCAGATCAACTCTATTCCCAAAGTAGTTAAGCAGATGCTTTTTGCTGGCTTTTTAAGGAGGAGGTGGAGGAGGCAGCAGGTCACTAAATCCCACTGTACACCGCTGCTGCACTTCCACCCATTGGCATTTGCTTCTAATTTGGATAACAAAGACTATTGTATAAGCCTTGCTCCCCTGAAGGATTTCCTACTGTATGCTACTACCAGCATGTAAAAATAATGTCTAATTACATATTACAACTTCAAATGAGATAATAATTATTTATACAAATTAAAAAATAGTTCTCCAGTTCCCCCTCAATGTATGTGAGTCTTCATATCCTACTTTGCAGTCTTCTACTACTGCACTTCCTTCCCTTTCCTTTTGTTTTTTCTTAGTCTAAATGAAACTTTGAGGTGTTTGGGAAGTGGTTGCTTTAGAACATACTCAATATACATTTAGATGCTTCAACAGAATAAACAGCAACAATAAAAAGTTAATGTATAAAAGGCAAATTGAAAAATGAGACCTTGGACAACACAACAGAGGCATCAATGAATGACTGAAGGGTCATCCCTGTTAACTTGATTATTCTGACACTGAAAATGTTCTTGCAGTGCAAAGTAGCAATTACAGCATACTCAAATTAGACAAATGCTTACTTACAGCAATAATCCAATAAACTAAGAGCCAGTTTAACTGAAATTCCAAACCATTGACCTGCTTTGTGGAAGTAGTGGGAAAGCTTATAGCTGTTTTGACATGAGCAGAAAACTTACTGTAAAAGACAACTATGCAGCAGCCTTAAACCCCTTTCATTTGGAGCTATGACATGCTTCTGCTTCTGGTGTAGAATTGCAGGGGTGCAAGAAAGAATGTGGGATAGTGGTTCCTAGAAACAGAAACCCCAATATTTCAGAAGGAACTCAGGGAGGAAAAAAAAAAAAAAGTTATCTTTGGGAAAGGGTTCTCCAAAGTCTGCGTTAGAAAGTGGGCAGCCTGAAGTGTGCATCACGAGTGGCTCTCCTGAGTTTCTTTGGAAATAACCACACATTGCACATAAAATTTTCAATACCACAGGGACACTACAATTCTTTGAAAAATAGTGTGTAGGTTCCATATCCCTTGGGTGCATTTGAAACGTGCAAGGCATAAGAATAAAGATTGAGGGGAAAATAAGACAGAAATCAGAAAGCAGGCAGAGCCTGTCACTCTATCCCTTCTTTAAGCACAAACTGAAGATGAGTTACAGCTGGTTTTAGTGATTCTTGACTATATTTCTAATTTTCCCATCTAAGAGTAGATATCATTTAAGAATCCAGAAGATAAAACAGACAGGGATACGAAATGGGAAAAAAAAAAAAAAGAAGGAGGAATCCATCCTACTCAACTTAGGATAAGGAGAATATTCTTCTTTCATCCTTCAGCAAAAACAGGAAACAAATGTTATCTTTGGGTATCTTGATATTTGCTCCATAACTTGAAGCACAGATCTGAGGAGATTCATACAAGTTTGTTTGTTCTGAAGTTCTGCTGAGTACAAGAACGTTCAATTATTTCCCAGATTACACCAGATCCTGTGGCTTAGTGATTTAGGCCTTTTTTCCACTAAGTACAATTACATCACATGGAATCACAAAACCCAGACATTGGAAGATTGTAATTAGGTCCCCCTAAGCCTTTTCCTCAAGCTAAACAAGCCCAGTTCCCTTAACATCGCCTCAAAGGAAACTCCAGCTCCCTTAACTACTTGGGCTCCACCTGGCTTGCCTACCTTTATCCACATCTTCCTTGTACGAGGGACCCAAAATGGGATGCAGGTGGGAAGGGGGCTGTGTTCATAGATCAGTACTGTTAAATCCACAGGTCTTGAAACTCATTTGGCTTAACTTGGAACAAACTGTCACAGTGGCCATCACCCAGTGGATCAGATGACAGACATCATGTGTTAAAACCAGAGAATTCCATTAAGTTTATTTCACCACATGCAACTCTACTGCCCAGGACTACAGACAGTACAAAGCATCTGCCCAGGGAGAGAGACATGGAGCAGTGGGTCATGACAGGATCAGGGGGTGGGAAGAGCAAAAGATATTTCTCCCAGCTTTGCTATCCCCTGTTTATTTAAATATGCCAACGTGCAAATGATTAATCCAATTCATTAGCATACATTAGTCTTTTCCACTGACAAGGTCTTTAGTTCTCGTTTTACACGCAGTATTCCTATACCACCAAGGAGACGAGCTCGAAGCTCTTTCATTCTTTTGCTTTAATGGAAGCTAGGAGTCCAGTAATCATTTAGAATCTTGCATCAATCTTGTCACACCACATTATTCACAGCAGCATTTCTATCTGAAATATTCATGTACTTTTCTGAGTTTTATTTGGTTTGGGTAACCTTAAGAGCATTCCTCTGGATTTCATTTGGGAGTGACAATATATAATATTTCGGTATGTTCTTTCTTTATTTCACTTGCTTTTAATTGTCACAAACTGTAAAGTAGTTCAGGGTGTTTTTAGGACTCCAAAGGGCACTTGGATTTCTGGATCTAGCATTTACAAACTTCTGCATAATTGATTTCAACTATGGCTGGAAAGAAAACCCCATTTTGATCCCAGACCAACCTTTCCATTTGGAAATCGACTGTGGAAGAATCATCAACACTCACTTACAGCATGTTCTATTTGAAGATCTCAAAGCATCTCCAAAAAAATCCCATTTATCACTCCTGTAAGGGAAACTGCACAGCCTGCTCTGTACCTAAACGTACAGAGGAGGAGCCCTGGCCACACAGGACAGATGGTAACTTCTTGTCATCTTTAGGCAGGCATCGCTCTCCTCTGCTCAGTGCCAAGCACCTTTCAACTCTGCTGCCTTCCCCGATCAGTTAAGATCATTCTTCTTTCCTGTGTAAGTATATGGTTAATGTTCACACCAATGCATGATGCATGGCTATGGATTTAATATTTCCTAAGTTTTGAGGTATTTAGATTAGGCTGGTTTAGACCGTCTGCATGAAATATACACCTATTAATATCTGCAGAAATTCCCTTTAACAACATGCTCAGTTGTGTCCTGTAGGATGTTAACTAACACAGCAAGGTACCATGGCAAGGTACAAGGTGCCTTGAATTCAGGCTGTTTACTGTCTTCAGCGATAAGCAGCATAAACTGTATACACTGCAAAACCTGAAAACTGTTGTTTGAAGTGGTATCATTTGTAAAACCACTTCAGCAGCATAGCAGAATCAGGACATGGGAGGAGGAGAGATCTTGTATGAAATTAAAAATACTTTCACTCTCTCCAAAACTCAAGCATGAGTGAAATGAAAAAAAGAAAAAGACAAATATTTACATTAACTTTTTGAAATTTATAGTGTATCTGGAAGAGCAGACTTAAAAACTAGCACTAAGTGATGAAGGGGGTAAGCTGACATTACCTTCTTGGATTTATAATAGCTTTTGAAAATTGAAGTTTGGAGAGATCAGAAAAGAAAAACAACAAAGTGCATCAAGAAGATCGGTCAATTAAAAAACCACAAGAGCTTTGTGGAATTAGTGGAGGCAGCCACACAATGTTCCCTTTTTGGAAGCATTACAATTCTTTAAATCAGATTAGGGTCAGTCCTAATTGTTTCAAGCACAAAGATGTGTGGTATTTATTTGCTGGGTGCCTTCATTCCTGACTGATTAGCTTTATGAAGATTAGGTGCCAGTCATTTCTGAAATGGCTAATGTGAGGTAATTAGCTCGCAGCATGCTGCAGTTTGCACTGCCCAGGAGAAGAGTTTGCTCATTTCAGCTGAGAGGAGGATTATAGAAGACATTACAGTCAAAGGAGCAGAAAGTTAGCAAAGTTCTTCCAAAAAAAGTTCTTGCAAAATTTGATTAAGCCTTTTGCAAAATATACTCCATAAATAGACTATGAAGGAGATTGGTACGGCATGAACTATGCTAGAAAATCCTTTAAAAAAACCAAACCAGTACGAAGTGCTTCCAGAAGGTTTGCCTTAACAATAGCGTGGCATCTCTCACAATTCCCATTCTTCACGGTATTATGTTTAATCTTTTTATGATGTTCATAGAGAAAGAACAGTGATTGCATCCAATGAGAAAAGTGCACTTTTAAGGAGACCTTACAGTATGACTTTTAAAAGTTTCTTCTGAAAGCAGTTGCAAGAAAAAACAGCTTGAAGCCGGAAACATGCTAACTTGGGCATTTGACAGAGATTCTAACCGTAAAGCCGTAATAAAGGTAAGAGGAAGAAATTATGATTTTTCACAGAACTACATTATATCCTGGTTCCAAGTTTCAGAAGATAAACATGAACTGAGAGGAAGAAGCAGGACTATTGATTTGAGGCTAAAGAAAGGGCCAATTGCAAAGATCAGCTCCTTTGGATAGATCTAACCACTATTTATGATAATAGGACCAACGAAAATCTCCATAGTAGGTGCCTACTGGAGAAGTTAAAGAAGTGGAGCAGCTATCATAAAACTCAGCTAAGCATCCTCAACCCAATACTGACATTTGTTATGTTAAATATGCTGTTATTTCCTCTATATGTGTTCCATTATTTAAAGCAAAGACTTTTGACAAATCTCGCAAGTGAAGTTGAGCGTTTGTTACCCTCAGAAGTGGCATTCTGTCATGGTTTAATGCCAGCCAGCAACTAAGCCCCACATAGCCACTTGCTCACTGTCTCCAGCAGGACTAGGGAGAGAATCGAAAGGGTAAGAGTGAAAAAACTCATGGGTTGAGGTAAAGGCATTTTAACAGGGAAAGCAAAAGCTGTGCATGCAAGCAACACAAACTAAGGAAGTCAGTCACCACTTCCCGTGGTCAGGCAGGTGCAGGACAGCCTGCCTTCACCACAAGTAATGGTTACTTGAGAAGACAAAGTACTCCATTACTCCAAATGCGTGTGTCCTCCCTCCTTCCTTTTTCTTCGTCCAGCTTTATATGCTGAGGATGATGCTACTGGCATGGGATATCCCTTGGGTCAGGTAGAGTCAGCTATCCTGGCTGTGTCTCCTTCCCAGCTCCTTGTGCACCCCTGGATTTATTACCAACATTCCTCACAGTGTTCAATCAACATCTGATCAGCCAACAATCTGATCCAAAACACAGTCCCATAAAAGCTACTATGGGAAAAATTATCTCTATCCCAGTCAAACCCAGCACACATTCTCATGGTGTTGTGCATCTCATGAAAACCCAAGGTAACCAAAAGCTTCCAGAACGCTTGATCGTTGTGAATGGTTTATATGCATCAAAGCAATGTTTTCCCTTAACTAAGTTCATACTGTCATTCAGCAAGACAGTGACTGACATGTGAACACAAGCAAGTGCACAAAAGGCTCTGCCACTGATGCGCCTTCCAACTAGTTAGTGATCTAATGCAGAAAGTCAGTCTCTGACTTTCAAGGATTTATGAATTATTGAATTTCAATAGTTAAGTAACTACCATCTTTACTCAATCCATACCCAATTTGCTTTTTCCCTAGAGCTACCTGTTCCCTAGGGCTACCTGTAGTCAGTGTTCAGCAAATATTTTAAGAATAGCTTACAAATTGGTCCATTTAAATAGAGGAAATTAAATAGATTCGCCACTATTGAAAGGCATGAAATTTTAGCTATAGTCCTCTTGTTCCAGCAGGTTCTGGCCAGCATATTCAACTAGAGTGGAAGCCTTGTAATGCGTTCGTAGAGAAAACTTTTTCCATAAATTTAATCTCAATACTTATTTTATTATGCACCAAACTTTTGGTTCTTCTTACATAAAACCAATCACACAATACATGTCAACATACAGTGACTCAGTTAATGGGTAGGTGGGAATATGTGACAGGTAAAATTTGTTAACGGAAAACTTAATGAGACTATCAAACAAAATACCTATTAGCATTAGGAAGGACTGAAATATTTTTTAAATGATTACTAAAAAAACAAGCAACACATTTAAATGTGAGATGACGAGTGAAAAAGAGAGTATTAAAAGTTACTTCACCATAGAAACATAGGATGTCATTGATACGCAAGAACAGCGTGGTTGCCTTAAGCTATACCCAGTTACAAGTCTTCAGGCTGCTATAAATAAGGTTTTTTAAAGTTCTTGGATTGGAAGATAAAACGAAGAGTTTTTAATCTCAGGAGAAACCATGGTTAAACATTATAATTACAGAGACCAGCTATTTTAATATTATGTTAATTTTAATGACCTTATTCATCAAAAGACTTCTGAAAAGGATGACTAAACCCTAAATGGAGAGAGAGTAAAATGTATTCTGCTTGAACAACAAAGGATTTCAGGGATTCATGGCTCATGTTTAAAATTCAACAGACAAAGTAATCTGACTCATAACTGTCTTCTCTGTAACGTTAGAAATCTAGGGAGATACTAAAAATTGTTAAGCATTGTTAGGGAAAGCAAAGGATTTAACTGATCTAGATCACAATCCTTTTAAGGAATTTCAAAGCTAGATTAATGGCATTGCACAGGGTAATTTGATTGGTTTCCTTTACTACCTCTCTTCCCTTTTCTGAGTTGCAGCATGACTACATTAAACATTCACATGCCAAATATTCACATGCCAAATTCTTGTCAAGAATCTCATTACCTCATGTCTTAAATACTGCAATATCTCATTCTCTGGTCTACTCAGATCCATTCAGATTGCCGCTGCAAAACCAATTCACTTACCAGTAACTAGATCACAAGCGCCCATAATGGATAGGAACTGAAAAAAATGGCATTTCTTCTTAGCATAAATATATCCTCCCCCTTGGAAGATAAGTTTGAGGATATCATCCCATGTCTGCCATTTGCAGTCTACCTGTTTGACAAAGGTGACCTAATGCTTTATTGTCCTTAAGAATGCAAGGAACCATTGTGCACATCTGACCACAGGCAGATCTACAACAGGTTGAGCCCCAACTTCAGAGCTTCCTGACAAAGAAGAAGATGGCACATCCTACCATTGAGTGCCTGACAACTGAAGGGACACAGATCCATCAGCAGATGAAGGTGGGATTTTCACAAGCAGAAAAGATGCATGACTACTGGTCAAGAGAAGTGAGTGCATGTTGAGAAAGGCATAAATGAAAATTTATAGCTTTCAGAGAAGTTACTTTTCTCTTCTGCAACTATCATTTTAAAAGAAAGGACAGAAGGAAAAAGAATAAAATACTCTCACAAGGGTAAGAAAAAAATACTGCGGAGAAGGACTGAGCACTTGAAGCATCAGTGCTGATCTATAATACAGTCAAAAGAAAACAAAACTATGGACTGCAGGAAAAAAAGGCACAAATCTTTCTCAGTATTTTCCATTAGTTTTCTTTTTTTATTCAGCAGTTTTTAAGGTCACTCACAGCTTCTTATCAGTATAATTCTGTACTGACAGATCAAGCAACCATGATGCTCACCTCCAAATCTCACCGATTATATTTTCAAACAAATTACTTCTGTTTCCCTAAAGCTGTCTTCACACTTAGAAAAACCCCTTCATGAACACCCGCAGTCATGTTACTCTGTCAAACTTCTCATGGTCCTTAAAAATAACTTGGAAATTGTTATGCTTCTTGCAGCTAGAAAAAATCATGCCCATAAAAATGAGTGTTACTGATGATGTCTTCACTGCGAAGGCAGAGGCGAACAGCCTCTACCTGTATTTCATAAGGGGTGACAAGCATCAATCAGCCAGCTCTAGTCAGATGATAGCTATATTACCAAGGGGCTCAGCATCTCAGCAGGACTCTGTAGTCTGAGCTTACACCAACAAACATGGCCTCTACTTCAGAGCTGGCAAACAGACAGCTGGTCCTGTCTGGAAAAGGTTATAGCCATTCAACTCTAGTTCTTCTCACGTTTAGCCAGATCAAGCAGAAATAGTTACATTTAAAAATAGTGGTAAGAACAAAACCTAAATTCTCCTCAGTTAAATTACTTGACTGAAAAGGAAATACGCAAAATCAGTATTTTAGAATACTGTTATACAAAATACTAGCCCCTCTCATTCAAATGCTGAGCAAAAGATTCTGTTCTGATCTATTCTAATATTTTTGATTTCTCTCTTTTATAATTAACTCAGGTGTTACAGCTCTGCACATCATCTACAAGGAATGTTCATGCTGGCATTAATGGTATTTATATTTGTAGTCAAGAAGAGTATCATTTGGAGATAAGATCTTTTTCCTTTTTACCCTGGAGATGCACCATTAAGTTAAATACAGATACTACTATAGCTGTTTAAAACCCAGAGAAACAACAGAAATATTTCTTCACATTCTTACAGCGCAGCAGGATAGTGTTTATTAGCTTCTCACATTCATCTTCTCTGTGTTGTCTATAATTTAATTCCCTGTTTAAGCTCTACAAGCCCTATCTACATTGCCACTACAGATACATCGCTCCACTAGCCAGATCCACAGGAGAGCTTCTTGGCACCTTTCTGTGATGAGTCTAACACAAATGTGCTTCAGTTAAATGTTTGGTAACTGTGGACAAACACACCTTTTGAGTTGAGATAACAGAACACAAAAATCCCTGCAGAGCAAGGAGTGCAAAGGCAGACTGACAAAGGGACTTTCTGTCTCCAAAATCTGGGGCAAGTTTTGTGACAATTAATGGAAATGTGGAATGACAGAGAGCTCTCTCTTTTCCTATCATTTCTGCACTGGATCATGAAATTAAAGTCATCAAGTAGGAAAGATACCATCTGGATTTCCAGGGATACTGTGCATTCTGGCTAATTGTGTCAGCCTGGAGTAGCAGATTAGCATAATTAATCTAAACTTCTGATTACCCAAAGGAAGAAGGTGTTCCTGGATGCACAGGTGAGATACAATGATTGAGACTTCAAGTAGCTGGTAAGTAAGAGTATGTTTGTTTCTTGCTTTCTTAGAAAAGGGCCGAGGGGAATGAGGAAAACACACTGCATTAAGTCCAGCTCTTTGATGGGGTTACAGTGTCATAAGGTGAAGTTTGGCTTGCTAATGACAAAAGAGCTGGGTTAGTAATCTATACTTCAGTGCTGTAGTATTATTATCAACTGTTTGTAGTACAAGAACACCCAGCAGTCTCAAATCAAAGGTGGGTCCTTGTGATGCCCTGAAAATACAAAGAAGTCTTAGCAGAAGCTTAAAGATTAAAATGCCAAGAGATGAGGAAAGGTTAAAACACTGAGCTTTTGCCACTGTGGTAGTCTGAAGACTGCAGCTGGACTCCAAGAGTCTCACAGCATAGAAAAAATGTGACCCAAGGAGTCAGTCTTTTCTATAGGTATTCATCACCAGGGTCCCAGAACTGCATTCTTAAGTTTCTAATGAAACTTATGTTTCCCTAATTTCACTGACTGATTTATATCACTGTTCCATATATGGCCTTAGATCTAAACCCATCCTAAGTAAAAGCATCCAATGACACAGACTATAAGTATCTGGAAAAGAAACCTAACAACTCCCAAATAGGAAGATCTATGATGATGTGCCAGTTGTGTTGTGTCGAATCACTGAAAGAATATTTTATCCATACCACCCATACCATCCATAAGTCACAATGACAATGTACAACATTTTTTAATAATTAAGCAAAAAAAATTTCTTTAAAAAAAAACATAATAAATGAATTTTCATTGAGTGAAAGTTGTAATACTGGAAACCTTCCATTTGTTCTCAGTACGGGCACTGATGATGAGAGATTGTTGATTCCCAGCAGTGCTCTTCATCTCCCATCTGCAGAGAATAAATACAGGATTTTCACTTAAAACGCTCTGCTAATTCAGTCCTTTCTTCTCTGTTGGTAGTGCCAGCAAACAGGAGACTCATCAGCTACAAACTGGATTCAAATCAGGACTGTGTTGCCACACAAGCCACCATTGTCAAGGCAAGAAATCCCAACTTACTCCACTCCATTAGAAGTCCAAATCCCAGAGGAAGAGATACATTTGAGTGGTCCTCAAATATACTAGCTACCTTCACAAGGCCCTTATATTCTTAATTCCCACAGCCCTTTTAAACCGGCTTATCAGTCAAAGGGAGGTTTGTTTTGGTTTTTGCCATTTCAAACGCTTATAAAATTTTGCCATTGGGCACAAACTTTTAGACAACAAAAAAGGTATTTCATTTCACTGAAATGAACAGCAAATGAAAATGAGAAATGAGACTCCAGGAGTGAATTTACTACTCTGCCACAAGTTCTCTCACTTTTAGTATAATTAGCCAGCATAACACATCTTGCCCTAACATGTAAATGTTTGCTGATGCCTCATCCTATTCTTGTATAGACCAGGCCACTGTCATATCCTGGAGACAAGCTGCAAAGACATCTGATCAAAAACCCAAATACAAGTATTTCGTCATGACATGCACAGCAGCTGCACAGCCTTTCAAAAG
Organism: Psittacus erithacus; assembly: GCA_009867235.2. Classification (NCBI taxonomy): domain Eukaryota; kingdom Metazoa; phylum Chordata; class Aves; order Psittaciformes; family Psittacidae; genus Psittacus; species Psittacus erithacus. Next base: position 4,672 of record WYDI02031087.1, on the reverse strand, counting down.
AAAAACCCCAGTGACTGCAGTAAAGTGCCACTGCCTGCCACAGACCAGACGGAGTATGAGACACTTCCTCGAACTGAAACCCAGCTGCTCTGAGCAGGGGGAAGGGACCAGCAGCACAAACATGAAAATGTCATTCTGGAACAAAAACTGCCAACACATTGGAGATCTTCACTAAAATGTGGAAATGTTCTCCTCAAACCAAGTTTCCTAAAACTTCTGTCACTTCCTGGGGAAATGAACAAAACAGCTTGATGTGGCAGAATCATAAAGAAACTTCAAAATATATTAAACTTTACAGTCTGGTGTCCAGGGGCTCAACAGGCACAGCTGTTTTGTTAATACCAGATTCATTGCCAGCTCTCACTGTATCTGTCTCGTCACTCAGGATGCTACTGACTCGCCTCTAAACCTTGACTCGATGGCTAAATAAATAATTGCCTTGTAATAGCACTTTGAAATACTTTTGACCAGGAAAGAAGCTGTGTTATCAGATGCGCAGCCAGTTCCCTGCTCCCAGTGAAGACAACACATTTTGATCCTCTGGAATTTCATTTGAGGAGAGGTCCTGAAATTGCTGCACACCACAAAAACAGTTCTATGGCAACCTATCAGAGTAAGGGATGAAACTGAAAAACAAGTGAAACCAAGTGGCACGAAATTTCCCAAAGCGCCCCTCCCCTTTGCCTTGGGAAGACAGTGCATCCTGTTGCACATGGCTTGGAAATGTAGAGACAGCTGTCTTGTCCTTAAGCTAGCATGCTTTCAGACACCTCCTTAATTTCTTGTGTATAGTTTAGTTATTCTGTGCTGGAAAGGATCTGCTTGGCTTTCTGAGGATAATGCTGAATGAGGGATGTGTGCAGGCAGGAGGAGAGACTTGCCTTGTCATGTGTTGCCAGGGGCTGGTTTAGTTTTGAAAGTTTGTACCATTTTTCATGTTAAATGGAGCTGCTTTATATTAGATGCTCGGAAGAGCTTAAATCAGAAGCAGATATTTCTCTGGGCTAATATACTAACCTTCAAAGTATCAGCTTTCTGAAATCAAGCACTAGCTACTTTCCTATGGCTGAGATGAGTATGCCTTTAGATTGATCCAGAGCTAGATGTCCAATAAATTAACTGCTGTCAGTCAAACATGCAGCCCTGGGCTTTCAGAGGAAATAAACCCTGCTACAATTCCCAAGAAAACCCAAGAGGCCAGGTACGGAGTCAGTGTGACTAATAACTGCAAGGAGGGAACCCTTTCCAGGCTTCCCATCCCACAGACCAAGCACTGCTTTCTTGTCCTCAGTTTGTCCCACCATGAGCTTAGGGGTAGAGGAGAGACAATCGGCACTATTTTCTAAGCATATAATTGCTTTCCTCAGTGCTTATTTATATGCATATTTATATGCTTTTTTACACACTGATGCTTTAGCTGGTCCACAGAAAGATACCAGATGGAAAATGGGATCTGGTAGCATGGTAGTAATAGCAGCTTTGTGCTGTTCATACATTGAACTTTACTTCAATTATTCAGGGAACAGTTTACCTTTCTCTTTGCTGTGCTGATGAGGCACTGGAATATTATGAGAAATATCACATTCCAGGCCATAAAAACAATTCTATTTTCAAAAGCTAGAACACTTGGGCTAATTAGAGTAGCTCAGAAACTTTGATAAGGGTAAATTAATGCTTTCTTTGAGATCCTGCTCTTAGCTTCTTTTAGAAAGCATTAGTGAGGGAACTTCGTAATTTCGCATGAAAAAGGAGGGGGAGAAGATGAAATTTTTTTAATCAACTTGCTTTAAATTTGAGAATAGTTTGTTAAATGTTTGTCTTTATAAGAATATATTACGAGTTTGTTTTATTAACACCTTGGGAGTTTTATAACACAATTTGTTAAACCATTGCATGGTATATGGAGCAGGAGAACCACAACGTACACATGGGGGTTTTATGCTCCATTCTACATTTGGTATTATTTTCTCATTGCAGTGCTGACGGTAGGGACCATAGCTCTGTTGTAAGCATGATAAACAGTACTAGGAATCACCTGTAGCAGTCAATATTTACACTCCAGCAAAATTTCACATATGAGTAATTCTACTCTACTACTCAGAGTGGGATGATTTTTTACCTAGGGAAGACTTCCAGTTGTATAAGTTTTTTGGCATCTTCAGCTCTACATTTCAAAGTGCTCGCCCACTTACCCAAGCCTTTTCCACTATTTGTACTGTCCAGTTATAAAAGCCAGGGCTTACAGGTGAAATTATTTGGAAAAGGCTGAGGAATCTCACGGCAGAGAAAGAAGTAAATGAATTCAACCTCACTCTAAAACTGCCTTGGATCATATTTATATAGTAGCATCTTTTGTGATAAGAAGATAAAAATACCCAAGAAAATACATGTGATTGGTTATAAATTTAGCATAAAGCTTAAAAACTAGAAGTGTGATTAACATTAATTTTTCTCATCTGGCCTAACCAGCTGGGAGTCTATCAGAGCATCCTGGTTCACATTTCTGCCATTTTCCTGTTTATATCAAATCCATTCTCACTGAATACCAACAAAAACACTGTCTTAACTAAAATGATACCAGAACACTATTTTCAAAATTAGAACTTGAGGTCTACTTAAAGCCCAAAAATTCATGTAAACACATAAAGCCTGCAAGAACAGCCCAGGAGAGCTTCAGACAGCAAGCCCGCTCCTTAAGAGTCCCACATTGAGCTCTCTTTCATTTACTCAATCCCTACTGGCAGAAGATGGACCTGCAGTATTTCTGAATGCCATGTTCCTATTTTAGAATCATAGAATAGTTAGGGTTGGAAAGGACCTTAAGATCATCTAGTTCTAACACCCCTGCCATGGGCAGAGACACCTCACACTAAACCATGCCACCCAAGGCTCCGTCCAACCTGGCCTTGAACACCACCAGGGATGGAGCATTCATAACTTCCCTGGGCAACCCATTCCAGTGCCTCAACACCCTTACAGTAAAGAACTTCTTCCTTATATCTAATCTAAACTTCCCCTGTTTAAGTTTGAACCCATTACCCCTTGTTCTGTTACAACAGCCCCTAATGAAGAGTCCATCCCCAGCATTCTTATAACCCCCCTTCAGATACTCAAAAGACTTCTAACAGTCTGAATCCTTCAGTCAGATAATGACAGCGGCGCTGACAGTTGTGACAAAGGGAAACCCCTTTAAGAGATCTTGCCGCTCAGAGCAGATATGAATGTCCCACTGACAAATTTCAGGCCCCCGAACAATCACAGCAGGAACAAAATTACATTCATTGTAATTGAAATATTTTTTTCTAAATATACATAAGCCATTTGCAGTTGTTTAGAAAAAGGAGTTTTTCCATCTGGAATTTAGGCTCCAAAAGTTGTTGGCCATATATAATGGCAGAAGCAGTTATACAGATCTGATGCTAAGGTAACGGGCACCAGCACAATAGATACTTAGATACAGAAAACAAATGATATGTAAAGAAAAAAGTACAGTTGAAACATCTACGTAAGACTTGCAATTTAACAGTCACAGGCAGCTCACAAGCAGCAATTATCTCAGGCAGTTGCAAATAGGCTGGAGTATGAGACAGGAAGAAGGACTAGCAAAGACCCCACTCCCACCTCCCAACAGATGGTTAAGATCTGTTAGTAATTTTGATCCACTTTCATCACTGTGTCTAGCAGACTTCAGTTATTCACATGCTATAAAATCTGCAATGTGTTTTTCCTCACACTTCTGATTTCTTCACTTCGATGTCAGAGCCATGAAGTATGGTTTTCACTGGGTTTTTAATTTCCTTTTAGCACTGGGACTCCTGTATTTTTTTACCCTGGCATTAACGTAAGGAAGGACCAGCTAGCTTTTTCCATCAGAGCCATGGGCTTAATTTCACTGTGACACAGTGTATATTTCTGTGCAGCTAAGCAGGGAGGTGATGCAGCAGGAATGCAACAATTCAGAAGAATTCACTGTGCTATAAGTAAATCAGTCACCAACACACTCAGCTATTATTGCCTCTGGAATTAATAAAGCAGCTTGCTATAATTTTCACTGTCATACCTTTAGCAGCAAGTAGTTTACCTTGCCTAAACTAGGTACGGATATGTTTTCTGAGGTTAAGAACTACAGAGTGACAGAATTACAGGTTGGCTGAGGTTTTCAGAGACCTCTGGGATCTCATCTGGTCCAACACTCCTGCTGAAGCAGGGCCACCTACAGCCAGTTGCCATGGGCCATGTCCAGATGGCTTTTGAGTATCTCCAAGGAAGAAAACTCCAAAACCTCCCTGGGAAACTTCCACCAGTTCTCACAGTAAAAAACTGCTTCCTAATGTTGATCTTCAAAGGTCCCTTCCAAATGAAACCATTCTATGATTCAATGATGTTCAGAGGGAACATCCCATGTTTCAGCTTGTGCCCACTGCCTGTGGGCCTGCCACTGGGCACCACTAGGAAAAACTTGTCTTTTATAACTTTACACCATCCCTTCAGGTATTTAGATAGATTGGTAAGATCACAGAATCATAGAATAGTTAGAGTTGGAAAGGACCTTAAGATCATCTAGTTCCAACCCCCTTGCCATGGGCAGGAACACATCACACTAAACCATGTCACCCAGGGCTCTGTCCAACCTGGCCTTGAACACTGCCAGGGATGGAGCATTCACAACTTC